>VSMD01132372.1:0-82993 GCA_008750895.1 Mirza zaza | reverse complement strand
TTTTTTTGAGACAGAGTCTCACTTTATTGCCCAGGCTAGAGTGAGTGCCGTGGCGTCAGCTTAGCTCACAGCAACCTCAAACTCCTGGGCTCAAGCAATCCTGCTGCCTCAGCCTCCCAAGTAGCTGGGACTACAGGCATGTGCCACCATGCCCGGCTAATTTTTTCTATATATATTTTAGTTGGCCAATTAATTTCTTTCTATTTATAGTAGAGATGGGGTCTCGCTCTTGCTCAGGCTGGTCTCGAACTCCTGAGCTCAAAGGATCCGCCCACCTCAGCCTCCCAGAGAGCTAGGATTACAGGCTTGAGCCACCGCGCCCGGCCTGCATTGTGGTTTTGATTTATATTTCTCTGATGATTAGTGATGTTGAACATTTTTTCATATACCAGCTGGACATTTGTTTGTCTTCTTTTGAGAAATGTCTTTTCAGGCCTTTTGCCCATTTTAAAATCAATTTTTTTCTATTGAGTTGTTCGAGCTCCTTATATATTCTGATTATTAATCTCTTATCAGATGAAGAGTTTGCAAATATTTTCTCCCATTCTGTGGGTTGTCTATTCACTTTTTTGATTGTTTCCTTTGCTGCATAGAAACTTTTAGCTTGATATAATCCCAATTATCTATTTTTGCTTTTTGGTTGTCTGTACTTTTGAGGTCTTAAACAAGGAATCTTTGTCCAGACCAAAGTTTTCTTCTAGTAGTTTCATAGTTTCAGGTCTTAGATTCAAGGCTTTAATCCATTTTTATTTGACTTTTTGTATATGGTGAGAAATAGGGGTCTAGTTTCAGTATTTTTTTTTTTTTTTGAGACAGAGTCTCACTTTGTTGCCCAGGCTAGAATGAGTGCCATGGCGTCAGCCTAGGTCACAGCAACCTCAAACTCCTGGGCTCAAGGAATCCTCCTGCCTCAGCCTCCTGAGTAGCTGGGACTACAGGCATGCACCACCATGCCCAGCTAATTTTTTCTATATATATTAGTTGGCCAATTAATTTCTTTCTATTTTTAGTAGAGATGGCATCTCTAGTTTCAGTATTTTTATAACTTAATTTTTTAATAAAAATCATTAAAATTTTTATTGATTGAAATATAATTTGAAATGGAACTTTATTAAGCATAAATTCACATAGAAATGTACATAAATCATGAAGAATACAACCGCATACATTTTTACAAAGTTAATATACCTTTGTAACCAGCACCTACATCAATGAATAAAACAATATCAACATCCCAGAAGTCCCTCTCATGTCCTTTTACCAGTCACCAAAATATAACTTTCAAACTAGAAAAATATGGATTATTAGGTTAAAATGTGAATTTTAAGTTGGCAGGACTGAAAAATAAATTGACTACTAAACCTTATGTCTTAGTCTACTCAGGCTGCCATAATAAAACACCATAAACTGTGTGACTTAAACAACAGACATTTTTTTCTCACAGTTCTGGGGGCTGGGAAGTCCAAGATCAAGGTGCCAGCAAGATAGGTTTCATTCTATTGACTCTTCTGTTGATTTGTAGGCGGCTGCTATCTTGCTGTGTGCTTGCATGACCTCTTTTTTGCTTGTGCATCTGGGGCAGGGATGTCTAGTTCTCTGGTATTTCTTATTGTAAAGGCACTAATCCCATCATAAGGGCCTCACACTCATGACCTCATGTAACCCTAATTACCTCCCAAGGCCCCATCCCTGAATTCCATTGCAGTGGGGAGTAGGGCTTTCACGTATGAATTTTGGAGGGACATAAACATTCAATTTATAACACCCTATCAGAGGAGTACTTACAGTTGAAGATTAGAAGAAATAATGGAAATTAGAAATCAGTTTTCCATGCCTACTTACTTATGACCTAATCATCTATGATAAACTTGGTAAGAATAAATTTGTGCTATTGAGGCAGACAATATGAAAAATTTGCTATTTATTTAAAGAGTTTATTTTTGTCTGTAAGCAAATAGAAAGTGCTCCTACACCTATCCATCAAAAAATATAAAATTAAGACAACCTTTTAGAAATGATTATGGCATTTAAATTAATTCAATTTTAATTTTTGAAAATAAAGAATAAATTTTAAAACCAAGATGAGATTTGATATTAAAAGGTCGTGTAAGAGAAGAGAACTCAATAGTTTCCCAAGTAATATATCCTGAAATCTTAAGAATTTTAATCTAGAGTCCTCTATTGGAGGAAAACAAATAGTTTCCTGTCATTTTGAAGCTATAAATAAATATAAAGGGAAATCCAGAGCTGTATTAAAAAAAAGCTATGTTTAAAGTTGTGGAAAGTCCAGAAATACCGCTAAGGAAAGGCATTCAAGAAAGGTCAGTGTATATGAATCTAGTGCAAAGTTTTACTTTCTTTTTTCAAACAAAATTCTTCATTGTTATTATTAAAGTATTATATGACTAAGGTTATATAATCAATATCTGTAAAAGTTTAACTACAGTGATGTTTATTGCAACAATATTTACAATAGTGAGAAATTTTCAACAAGATTAAATATCAAACACCAATGGAAACAGTGAAATAAATTGTGGTATATTCTTTAGACATTGGAATAACATCTAAAAACATTTACAGAGACATTTATACAATGTTCTTCAAAAACAATGCCTTTGGATAGTGTTAAAATATAGCATTAGGTACAAAAAGCTGGTTACAAAACTTCTCAAAAAGTGTGATCTCAATTTTGTAATGAGACTGAATTACTTATATAGGTGTAATGAGACTGAAATACTGATATAAGTATTTCTTTTTTTTTTTTCTTTTGGAGACAGTTTCTCATACTGTCACTGGGCTAGAGTGTAGTGGCGTCATAGCCCTCTGCAGCCTTAAATTCCTGGGCTCAAGCGATCCTCTTGCCTTAGCTTCCCCAATAGCTGGGACTGTAGGCATGCACCACTATAGCTGGCTTTTTTTTTTTTTTTAACTTTTTCTAGAGATGGATAATGAATGAAATACATCAAAATGAGATCGTCGGATTTTTTTTCTTTTTTATACTTTTCTTTCCAAATTATCTGTAATAAGTACATATTACTATTATTTGTTAACATTTTTTTATAATATAAAAATATATCTGAACTCATACTCTATGTATAATTTTGAATACTGCTTTCCTCTCTTAAAATTATGTAATAGTCTGGTTTCTCTAGAGAAACAAGAACAATATATATTTACTATAAGGAATTTGCTTATGTGATTATGAAGGCGGAGAAGTCCATGAACTGCAGTTGGCAAGCTGAAGCCCCAGGAGAGCCAATGGTTTAGTTCCAGTCTGAATCTGAACTGATTGGATGAGGCCTTCCCACAGCAGGGAGGGCAACCTTCTTTACTCAGTCTACCAATTCAAATGTTACTTTGATTCAGGAACAACACCCTCACAGACAAACCCAGAAAGTATTTGACCAAATATCTGGGCACCTTGTGGTTCAGTCAAGTTGATACATAAAATTAACCATCATAAATTATATTGAGGGAGAATAGAGAGCCCAGAAATAACCCCCAAATATATAATAAAATGACTTTCAGCAAGGGTGCTGAAACCATCCAATAGAGAAAGGACATATTTTTCAACAACTGATGAGGGAACCTGGAAATCCACATGCCAAAGAATGAAGTTGGACCATTATTTTATACCCTATACAAAAAGTATCTCACAATTAGTCAAAGACCTCAATGTAAGACCTAACACTGGAAAACTAATCATAGTAAACAGGGAAGAAGCTTTATGGCATTGGATTTGACAATGATTTCTTGGATGTGACACCAAAAGCATAAGTAACAAAAGAAAAAAAAATAAATTGGACTACTTTAAAATTTAAAACTTCTGTGCAGAGGATACTATCAACAAAGTGAAAAAGTAATTCACAGAATAGGAGAAACTATTTAAAAATCATATATCTCATAAAGAGTTAATATCTAGAATATAGAAGGAGCTTCTACAACTCAAGAACAAAAAAAAACCTAATCAACCCAATTAAAAATTGGGAAAAGGATTTGAACTGACCTTTCTCTAAAGAAGATATACAAATGACCACTATGCACATGAAAAAGTGGTCAACATCATTAGTGCTAGGGAAATGCAAATCAAAACTATAATGAGGGCCAGGCGCAGGGTCTCACACCTGTAATCCTAGAGGCTGAGGTGGGAGGATTGCCTGAGCTCAGGAGTTCGAGACCAGCGTGAGCAAGAGCAAGATCCTGTCTCTACAAAAAAGAAAAATTAGCCAGGCATTGTGGTACACGCCTATAGTCTCAGCTACTCGGGAGGCCGAGGCAGAAGGATTGCTTGAGCCCAGGAAATGGAAGTTGCAGTGACCTAGGACAATACTGTACTCTATCTGGAGCTACAGAGTGAGAATCTGTCTCAAAAACAAAAAACTACAATGAGATACCACCTCACTGTACATTAAGATGGTTACTATGTAAACAAAACAAAATAACAAATGTTGATGAGGATATAGAGAAATTGGAACCCTTGTGCACTGTTGGTGGGAGCATAAAATGGTGCGGCCACTATGGAAAACAGCTTGGCAGTTCCTCAAAAAATTAAAAATAGAATTATCCTATGATCCAGCAATTCCATTTCTAAGCCATGCCCAGAGGAACTGAAAGCAGAGTCTTGAAGAGCTATTTGTATACTCAGGTTCATAGCAGCATTATTCACAATACCCAAAAGGTAGATCAACCTAAGCGCCCATTGACACTTGGTACGTGATGAATGGATAAACAAAATGTGATATATACATACCATGGAATGTTATTCAGCCTCAAAAATCAGAGAAATTCTCACATACACTGCAATGTGGATGAATCTTGAGGACATCATGCTAAGTGACATATGTCAGTCACAAAAAGACAAATATTGTGTGATTCTATTTATATCAGGTACATAGAATGGTCAAATTCATAGAGACAGAAAGTAGAATGATGGTTGCCAGGGACTGGGGGAGAGGGAATGGAGAATTATTGTTAAATGAGTATAGCATTTTAGTTTTGTAATATCAAAGAGTTCTGGAGATTGGTTGTACAACAAAGTGATTGTACTAATACTACTGCACACTTAAAAATGGCTAAGATGGTAAATTTTATGGTATGTATTATATACTTTTACCACAATTAAACATTTTTTTAAAAAGAAATTATATTTACGAGATTCGTTCCCCTTCATCACATAAGACAGTATGGTATTGTTGCAAGGATAAATAAATAGGCCAATGGAAACTATTGAGAACCCAGAAACAGATTTAAGGATATTTAATTAAAAAGAAAGTTGGGCTGTCAAGGAAGAGAAGCTTAAATCCCCACTCCTTAAGTGTGTGCTGTTCATAGTGACTTCCTTCCAAAGAGTTCAGTTAATTTCTTTCTGTTTTTTAGTAGAGACAGGGTCTTGCTCTTGCTCAGGCTGGTCTCAAACTCCTGACCTTGAGCAATCCACCTGCCTCAGCCTCCCTGAGTGCTAGGATTACAGGCGTGAGCCACCGCACATGGCCCGGGAAATGGGTTTTTGCTCGCAGGTACATCTTTCTTGCTCTTGTGGGTGATGCCTCCTGTTATTAAATACTTTTCATATGTTATCTTGCATTCCTATAGGAATTAAAGAAGTCGTACACCGAACTTAGAAAATACTTTGAAAAAACTTTTCTCCTTTTCCATTTTAGAATTTCTATGCTAATAATCATACTATATGCAACTAGCAATAATTTTATCTCATCCTTTTTTCCCCCTACATCTTAAACTTTTTGAGGAAAAGAACTATATACGATAGGTAATTAATAAATATTTGTTAATGATGACTGATAAACTAAACAAAAAAGTATATTTATTGGGGCCACAGCTGGAAAAATTTTGTTACTTATCAAATTTCATGCTTCAGATGGAACAAAATTGTGCCCATAATGCAGAGTGGAGGCTTTAGACCTGTATATTTATATTTTAAATAAAATATATTTTATTGGTGTATATAATAACATACTTCGCATTTGAGGTTGTGCTTTTAATATAATTTTAATGCTCTAAACTCAGAGTATATTTATAAAGACTTTTCACTGGTCTTTATTCCAGAAATTATTCAAGAAACTTTATATTTGGCCTAGATTCTTGGACCAAAAATAGATAGCCAAAGGGGAAGGAAAGCTTCCTCATGAAATAGTCTTGAGACCATAAATCAATAACTAGGTTAAAAAGTCTCACTAGGGACTTATTCTATTTACAAAACAAATGAGAAATATTGGAAAGGTTATTTCGTATCTGTCTCCTACTGCTACAGCATTTTATAAGATACGGGATCAGATTTTTATAGGCCGTTTGAAAACCTCATATAGTAGAAATTTCAAGAGACGAGTCACTTAGAATTTCTGCTTTACTCTTTAATGTCTTTGAATTATAATGTCAGATATTGTAGAACAATAGAAAAATGGACAATTCAAGTTATTTATTAGTTAATTAAATGGACTATCATCTTTGTGGCTGGCACAAGTTTTGGAAAACTCACAAAATCCTGTAGTACCCAAAGGATCCCACCAAGGGCTTTACGGATCCAAGCACATTGTGGGTGACATAACTAGGAACAACAGCCCTAATTCTTAATTAACCAAATGATCAAGAATACAGGTATGTTTTTAGTTAAAACTTTCAGCTTTAGTAACCTAAGACATCTATTCACAATAAAAAATGCTCAGACTATTGTGATTAAGACTTCTAGTTGAGTTAAATGTATGATGAACTAAATGTTTGGGACACAGGATTAAGAGGTGACATGATCAAATACATCAATCTTTAAGTAGCATTAATTAGCACACCTTTAAGGTGGAGAGAAAAACAGATGCATCTTAAATTGTTCTTGGTTAATACGATATAATATTTATTAGATTTTCTCATTGCCTAAACATGACAAAACAACAAAACCCTACAATTTATATGTGCTTGCAGAATTGATAACCACAGAAAATTCCATAAAGGATTTAATTTTTTTTAATTTTTACATTTTTTTAGAGACAGCATCTAGCTCTGTCGCCTAGTTTAGCGTTCGGTGGCATCATAATACCTCACTGCAGTCTCGAACTCCTGAGCTCAAGCAATCCTCCTGCCTCAGCCTCTGGAGTAGCTGAGATTATAGGCATTCGCCACCATGCTCAGGTAGGATTTTTTTTTTTAATGTATGGAGGTTTGGGACATTTCTTCTCATAAATATCACCTTTTCACCCTTTAAATGGGCTTTTTGGAAATAAAAAAGTGGATCATTATTGTGCATTAAAGTAAAAGAAAGTATACATTGAGATGCAAATACTACCAAACTCAAAAGCCTAAATTTGGAATAAAACAGTTAAAAACATGATTAAATAAAACCAAACAACATTTAATATCATTAAGCGGTGAGACAAAAAAAAGAAATGAGCAACAGCATAATGTTAAACCCCTTCCATTGAGAGCCTTAAATTGAATATTGTGATAGGCATTGTGGTTGCTTCAGCTTTCAGCTGCTATCATTGTCTAGTTTCTAAAGCAGGACATGCAGTATTATATCTTAAAAGCTCTTTAATTTTTAAAAACCCTGGAGAGCCTTTAAGTGAGACTTAATTAAAATTCAAATCAACCTTAGACGTGTATCAAAGACAGTTTTCAAAAGACCCGGATACACTATGTTCATTTGATTCATTCACTCTCTGATGTTATCATCTTCATTTGTTCTCACTCTGGGCTGCACCTACTTGGCCAGCAAGTCTGGAAACACGTGGGGCATTTTCGGTTGACACAATGATTGGATATGGGGCACCTAGAGGAGGGGACCCAGTGTGCTTGGTTTGGTTGTGCACAATGAAAAATTTTCCTGTCCTGCCAGAGTTCAAAAGATGCAGTGAACGATATCCTGTCACAAATATGCCAAGAGTACTTTAATACAAATGTAAATCAGTGGACTTTTAGGGTGAAGGAATACCTAAAAGTTTTATAAGAAGCTACACAGAAAGGCTCCTCATTTAGGAAAAAGTCATTATGAAGAGGGAAGCTTACATGACATAAAGATATTGTGTCAGAATTAGTGAAAAACCTTCTCAGTAGATCTTGCCTTTATTAGAAGTTTTGCTATTTTGTTCATCATAGGTTTTTGGCATTAATTTGATATTTTAAAAGATGGCATTAAAATATTATTTATCTTGATTACTGAGTTTAAAATTAAAGAGCTCTTAAATTTTGTGCCCAAAGTGAGTTGCTCACTCCTCTCACCCTGGGCCCAGTCCTAATGTACATGGTTTACAGGGGGAAGGCAGCCATGCAGTTAATATAAAAGCAAGAAAATAAAAATCACATTGTGCAATCAAGGAGATTTGAGAACCCCCTTACTAGACTTAGAAACCAAATATTTATTAAGAAGCACCTGCAATACAGAAGTCACAGTATATTTTATTAATAAATGTTATTTAAAATATTTCGTATTATTGCCATTCTATATATTTAATTTTTTTGTAGTGCAATAAGAAATTAATGATGTGAAAATCCCATCTTAAAATTATTTATCTGATGGTTGCCTATTGTTTTTCATTCTTGCTCTGATGTATATCTGACATCTATCACACAACTTCTTTATTTCTTTCTTTCTAAAACTCTATCCTGTATTCTCTATGTGTATTGAAAGATGTGGTCTCCAGTCTTTAAGTACCGGTGCCTAAATATATACTTTGACATGTGGTAGAATTTTGAAGTAATGGATATGTTTTCTATAGTTACATAGGGAATTATTTCGATTTTATGCTTTATAGATGGGGCCCAGATCATTTTTGAGGCTATTGCATTTCCTCTCTAATCTGTCCTTATTATTTTTTTAATTATATAGAAATAAATCTGATGCAGTATTACTTAGCAGCATTTTTGTTGTTGTTATTGTAGTGTACTTCTGTACTTCTGTTCATTTCAGGATATCTCTTTTATGGGATGACTTATTTTCTTTTCTTAAATCAAAACATAATCATTAAGTGACTGCAAGGAGCTGGCTATTTTAATAGACCTTTCAGGGTAGGCATAGCTGAGCATTTACATACAGAAAGACATATTTTATGAATTATTTTCCTTTCTGTTTGTCAGAGAAATGATTGTTGGGATGCTATTTTCATTTTTATGCAGTTAGATTATATTATCTAAGAGTTTCATTTCAGGATATGTGATAGATTACGTTTCCAAAGATGACCACAGCAGTATCTCCTATTCCACATGTTCGTGTTTTTTTCCAATATAACCTTGGCATTCCAACATCAAGAGGTGAAGTCTGTTTTCTCTTTCTTAGAATTTGGGCCAGTCCCTTCGCCTGTTTTGACCAATAGAATGCAGCAAAATAATGCCGTGTAACTTTGGGGGCTTGGCCTTAGGAGGTTTGCAGCTTTCACCTTTGCTCCTGGGAACACTGCTTCCTTGTCCCCAGCTGTCCTATTGCTGAGATGGAGACTGGCAGCCTTCTCAATAAGGAGTCATAAGACCTGAACCACGGTCTCTGATAAATCAAGAGATAGGAGAAACTGGCCAAAACTAGCTAGAACCCAGAAGGCCAGATAAAAACAACCTCAGGTTACCCTCACTACTGATTATACCTGCTTACAATGTGAAAGCTTACTAAAAGAAAGTTCCCCAGCACCATGACAGTCTACAAATGCTATGGCAACTCCAGGAAGCCTCCTTTTTTTCTTTTCTTACTTTAACAAACTTGTTTTTTTTTTTTTTTTTTTTTTTTTTATTTTGAGACAGAGTCTCACTTTGTTGCCCAGGCTAGAGTGAGTGCCGTGGCGTCAGCCTCGCTCACAGTAACCTCAAACTCCTGGGCTCAAGCAATCCTGCTGCCTCAGCCTCCCGAGTAGCTGGGACTACAGGCATGTGCCACCATGCCCGGCTAATTTTTTCTATATATATTAGTTGGCCAATTAATTTCTTTCTATTTATAGTAGAGATGGGGTCTCACTCTTNTATATATATTAGTTGGCCAATTAATTTCTTTCTATTTATAGTAGAGATGGGGTCTCACTCTTGCTCAGGCTGGTTTTGAACTCCTGACCTCGAGCAATCCGCCTACCTCGGCCTCCCAGAGTGCTAGGATTACAGGCGTGAGCCACTGCGCCCGGCCAACAAACTTGTTTTTGCTTTACTTTGTTGGATCACTCTTGAATTCTTTCCTGTACAAAGCCAAGAACTCACTTGGTCTTCAAACAGACCCCAGATTTGGGGTCCACTTTCCTGTATCACTGCCAAGATGCCCGAGAAGTCCCAGGAGAGGCTGAGCTGGAAGAGAAGGGAGGTCTCAGCCCAGCAGCCCCAGCTGAACTCCATTATGTGACTGAGGCCCTTGTGAGTTCTTTTTTTTTTTTTTTTTTTTTGAGACAGAGTCTCACTTTGTTGCCCAGGCTAGAATGAGTGCCATGGCGTCAGCCTAGCTCACAGTAACCTCAATCTCCTGGGCTTAAGCAATCCTCCTGCCTCAGCCACCCAAGTAGCTGGGACTACAGGCATGTGCCACCATGCCCGGCTAATTTTTTCTATATATATATATTAGTTGGCCAATTAATTTCTTTCCATTTATAGTAGAGACGGGGTCTCACTCTTGCTCAGGCTGGTTTCGAACTCCTGACCTCGAGCAATCCGCCCGCCTCCGCCTCCCAGGGTGCTAGGATTACAGGGGTGAGCCACCGCGCCCGGCCCCCTTGTGACTTCTTAAGGGACCCAGAGCCCCAGGTGACACTGTGTCAAGCAAAGGAACTGCCCACTTGACCCACAGAATCACGAGAAATAACAAATTGTTGTTTGGGATGGTTTGTTTCACTCAATAGGTAAACAAAATAGGCTATCAAAGGGAGTCATTGCAGGATATTTGTTGTAAAAAAGAGTTGTTAGATCTGCCATTGTTGAGAACTACTGTGTTTACAATTAGGACTTTTAAAAGATTCAACAACTTGCAAGCTTTTTTTTTTCCTTAGCAGGAAGGAGATCATTTGAATTAAAAACTAATCAATTCCTAGATTTTTAAAAAAGAACCAATAAGGCAGAAGAAATGTGCCACATCAATTTCTGAATTTTTCTTATTTCCTCCCATTTTGTTTAGGTGAGAAATTAATCATTTTCTACTGGAAGATAAAAACCGTGGCTAGAGTTAGCTGTTAGACAGTGATTGTCATCCTAAGGGTCAAAAACTGGTGTCATCCTAGGGGTCAAAAACTGGTCAAAAACTCCTTCTCTGCACTAAACAATCATTGTTTGTGTGCTAATTCTCAGTTGTATATAGTTGCTGTTATGATTAGGAAAATACAAATTCAGTCGAAAGCATTACTAATTTTATAGTTTTTTTGTCACTGAATTTTTCAGTTGTGGAGGTATTTGGACATTTAAACAGAGCTCTCATACCTGAAATGTTGGGAATACCACTGGTGGAGGTCCCTAAGTCCAGCTGCTAATGACTTTGTAGTGATTCTGGGTAATGAATCACTGTCTGTGATCTATTTGGTTTCTGGATCTTGAAATCATTAGTTTCTTCTAGTAAAATGAACAATGAGTGAGAATAATAAATTCCACAGAAAATTTAGATAAGAAATTTCAGTGGCCTTCAATGGGCAACATAGCCCTAAATTAAGCATCATAAAGAAATTGCTACATGAAGCCATTTTCAGAAAGCAAAGACTTTTGTATAAAGGTCACTGGGTTGGTGGAGATATAATTAACTGGAAGGAAATGGAAAAGATAGTGGATCTACATGAATGAATGAAAATTTTCAGTAATTTATGCTATTTGGCTTGGATGCTGTATCCAGATAAGGACATGTTCTGGAAGTCCCAAATCAGTAAATGACATTTATTGAATTGGGGAATACCTTTAAATATTTTCATAGTGCTTTATATTTTTCAAGGGATTTTCCTGTCTACCTCACAAGAGTGTCTTGAAAATCTAATGAGATATTATTCTCCCCATTTGTGGACCAGAAAACTGAGGACACAAAGAGGTTCAGCTATTTGGCCAGATCCCAAAGTGAATCAGTCACAGAACTAAGAGAGGAACTCAAATCTCTGAATTCTCGTTTAGTCCTTTTAGAGTGGTAAATATAACCTTTAATATTAAAGAGTATAAAACACCCATTCTTGTCAAGTTCTGACATTGGATTTGTCAACCTTTGTGGAAATTAGTCTGATGTCATTAGCCAGGGAGAAGTTGCTAGAATGCCCATGTGATATGTCTATCACAATACGAACAAAGCCAAGGTGAGCATCAGTATTTTGAAGACTCACATATTGGAAGTGATTTCGAGTACTGATTGTTCTTACTTTTTGTATGGATAATTGACATTTTCTTGATCAAGTGTAGAGAATGAATAAAAACATCTTTAGAAACCTATTAATGCTATTGTCATGAATCTGCAACACACAATCTAAGCAGAAACAGTGTGCTTATTATGTAATATCATTTTTAAGACAAGTCTTATAGCTTTCCTCTCAACCAATCTGCCATCACCAAGCACAGAGGAGGATAGTTGACCTTCAACTGAGTGCTTGTTGCCTTTTAAATGACTTATTTTTTTACTCATAATTTAAACATAGATCAACATAAAGCCTTAACAATGTAAGAGAAAGACTGAGGTTTAAAAGAACTGTGTTAAGATTCTCTGGTGCAAGAAAAATTGAAGGACTCTTTTGCATTCATTCACATCAATATTGGAAGAGACCTGAGATATCATTGATCAGAAGGTGTTTTTTCATTTTCAAAATGTTGGCGTCCAATAGAAATTCATCAACGTTTAAATTTTGCTAAGTAAGAACAACCCAAAAAAGATGTAGAATTAGGAAGGAGGGAAAGAGGAAGGAAAAAAGAACTACTGTTCATTGTCATCACTCTTTCATAAAAGATGGGACACAATCTCAGAAGAAAAGATGGGACACAATCTCAGATGGGATACAATCTCACAAGGTGTTTTACCTATAGATACCTTGGAGTAGACAAAAGAGAAATGGGTTCGGTTATGTTTTATAAAAGAAAAACCATAGAAAATCATGCTTTACAAATAATCAGCACAAAGATTTCCGGTCAATCATGGTGGAGTGAACAGATGCGTTCAGTTGTTTAAATTGAGAACAGTTGGCTTCATGAGGCGCTCACTACAAGGCGGTTATCTTCTTGCTGTGCTCTGGACTGGTGGAAATGTAATGACAGAGAAGCGTTGCTTCCCACACCTGCACTGGGAAACTCGAATCTAAGCCCATCTCTTCACTTTACAGATGAGCAAATTAAAACTCCTCTCAAAGTATATCTAAACACACTTTAAGAAGCTTATTAAGGTCGATTCATGAGTGGTTTCTTTTTTCTTTTTTTTTTTTTCCTTAAGAGAGAGTATTCTGCTTCAGTTCTCTGATTTCGCTGGCCTAAAAGCCTTATAGATCATGTACTTAGAAAGGTTCAGTAATCATTTCTAGTTCCTTACTTGTCACGTCAAAAACAATGCTATCTTTCTAGTAAACAATGGCTTTTTTTTTTTCACTTATACTGGTGCTGGAATAGTCCAAAAAATATTTATTTCTCTGGTCTGAAATATGAGTGTTCCAGCTACTGATGCCATTAACCAGAAAAGTCAGGCTACTATTAATAGCATTAACTAGGTAGGAGCATAAATGAACTTTGGAACACTTTTTATTTTATAATTTTGTTCACAAGACACAAAAGAATTTTCATGACATTTACATCTTCCCAGTATCATATCTCTTGTTATAGTTTCTGAAATACATAGAACTTTGGTGGGGGGTTTTGTTTTTATGTTTTTACCCTGGCTTCTTGGAGATCTGCATGTGTAGGAAGGAAAATAATTATCTCTTGAAATTTGATGTTATCACCAATCTGTCTTTTCCATTTCCCCTTCCCATTTCATTTTCTCTGTCCCTCCTCATTCATTTTCTTCCTTGTCCATTCCTCCCAACACATTCCTGTTCCCAGAGAGAGTTTCCAAAATATATCTTTGGAAATTCCAGTTTGCCTTAATTTCAGCTGAGGAGTTTTCAGTGTATTCATATACTGAGGAGTACTTAATAATTATGTCAATCATTTACATTCTAGTGTGAATAAGCATTAAAGTTAGCCCCCCCCCCCACCCCATCTAATTTCCTGGTGAGAACATGAAGATAATTGATATTGGAGAAGGGTGCCATCAAGTGGGGAAAATGGCAAAAGAATGGGGAGGCTAAAAACATTGAACATGAACTTCACCTGCTTTACAATTTTGCTTAGGACTGAGTGTGTTGCCCTCATTTAAAAAAAAAAAAAATCCATTCCAATTAGTTAATCAGACTTACCTGTAGACACCATGGAGTTGACAAAAGAGAAATGGGTTTGATTATGTTTTACAAAAGAAAAACCATAGAAAATCATGCTTTACAAATAATCAGCACAAAGATTTCCGGTTAATCATGGTGGAGTGAACAGATGCATTTATTTATGTTCCCTCTCTAAACCACACTAAAAGGATATTAAAGGATTAGAAAGGAATAAACCCACAAGAACAAAGAGAATGGCAGAGGAAATGACAACAGACAAAAGATGCTAACAAAGACAGGGAAAGCAAATGAGTGATAACTGATTTAGTAGTGTGAATGAGCTTGAAACCCAAGACTCTGAGTGGAGAGCCGGCCAAAAGAAAGCTGCTTCTCTCTGCAGAACCCAAGAAAGCCACAGGAATGTGTAGGAAGCAAAAACCTCGGAGGGAGGTAGTGCAAAGTGCCACTGACATTCAAAGAATTATTTGAAAGGCTTTTCAGCTTGGGCGCCCTCACCCCTCCCCAACCCTCCAGAAGATTGGAGATTTGTTCTGGATAGAGTGTGGATGAATTCAAGATCGATAAAGAGAAAACCACACAGAGGAAAATGTCTGGGAAAAGGTATGGTAGAACCTTATGTGGCTTTGCTGAGCAGATCAACGGCCATAATAATGAATCCTAGAAAGTTGCCTCATTATGTTATAACTAGATGGGGAGGAGAAAAAATGGTTTGCTTGTTTGGTGGGTAAGAAATCTTAATTTCCCACAGGAAGAAGTCAAAAGAACTCTTTAAAAAAAAATCACAGAATTGTTTTATTAAGAACAAAAACCCCTCAAGGAATAACAGAATAAAGGGGTTATTTTGAGATATAGTAATATAAGTTTGAAGAAACAGCCAAACGAGTTAGCAGTGAGGTGAGTTTTCCAAATAGAAATGTGTACTTCTTATGAAGTTTCAACTATAACTGGAATTTTCAAATTAGCACTTTAGGAATTATTTTTCCCCTACCTTTGTTTTGTTCTCTGCTTCATCATAAAACATGTCATAGTGTGGAAATAAGTAGAACAAACTGCTGCATTTAAAAAAATCCATATCGTTCTGAACTTTGACATAATTAAAGGTGAAACTACAGAAAATATTTCAAAGTGAATCTTCTTTGGAAATTTTAGACTCTGTTACTTTTCTTGAGTTCTTTCTTGATTTTACTGGTTTCTTTGACTTTTTTGTTTTTTACTCTGCTTGGTTCTATTTTCCTTATCATACTAAGTACCAAAATAGTAACTTATCAGATTTTGTGGGTTTTTTTTTAAAAAAAGAAATGATGACATGAGACAAATATAGAAAATCTGAAGTTTACTGATTCATTTTTGAACCTTGAAACTGAAGAAAGTAATAGAATAATTATAGTTATGGTAGATGTTTTATTCCTGCCTATTCTTTTCTTTTAAGATTAGATTCACTGATATTTTCCATTTAAGCAAGCAAACAGGTTTAAAACTAGAGAGAACAAAGAAAATAGAGCTTAATACTTCTGCTATGGATTGGATAAATTTTGAAGTCTAAGCAAAGAAGTATCAGGGCACAGGGCTAACAGACTCCTTTGCAAAGGAAAGCTGGTTGCTGAGGCAGATGATATAAATCAAAGGAATTTTTATCGTTTATGTATAAGAAGAATTGGAGAAGGTACAAATAAAGCTGATAATATTGCTTTTCATATTGTCCCTAGAATGACATTGAATTTTCTAGCCAGTTTGTGAAATTGGAGTTTGAATTTTTATCTCAAATTGATAAGCTTATCAAATTCCAGGCTGAAAAAAAAATTTGTTATGCAAACCCTTTCTCTAAATGTAAATTTACTTTAAGAAAAGGAGGGCTGGTGTTTTAGATGCTAGAAGATGAGTGTGGGAATCATTCTCTTAGGTAAGCATCACAACAATTATTTTAAATTCTTTTGGAGAATAGACTAGGTCATTAGTGAAAAAAAAAAGATGATTATGTCCTACAATGACCTTTTTGGAATTTAAATGAAACGGTTGACTTAGTACTCAGAATTTTCAGTAAAACGCATGAATGTTACAGACTTGTGCCAGCATGACTTGCAGAATGGCTTCCTTACACCATGAGTATTTGGTCTAGATCATTTCTCTTTCAGCTCTAAAATTGTCTGGTAATAACAGGAAAAAATTCTGTTTTTTGGGAATTATGGCAGGTTGTTGATTTTCAAGAATTTAGAAATAATAGACATTTGGAGAAATTTCTGAAACTGTGCCATGAATGAGAAGGAATTGTGTTAAACCTGGCTTAGTTTCATTCTCTCTATAGTAGAGGTGAGATTAAAATGTAATTTAGGTTTAGGTCAAATGTTGAGTTTTGAGTCTGGAAGACTTATGTAATACTAACATTGTCAAATTTTGTGTATAAAACAAAGAGCATGATGCTAAAGATGATGTGATTTGTTTGATGATGATCTTGATTATTATGACATACATACACACTCACTATATGCCCATACTATCACTTAATCGTCTCAACATTGTAAAAGATAGAAAGGAATATCCTTATTTATCTAAGGAGGAAAACTGTACAGTTCAGAGTTCATTGCAATTCTTAATTACCTTCACTTTAAGCAGATATATTCCTTAATTTGGTTAGAGTATTGTATATAGATAAAAGAGATTCCTGGGTTTCTGGGTCCACATGTCAGGAATTTGGAAGTCACCACTTCATCCTAACAAATACAAATCTGAACAAACTGAAAATTTGACAACTTTTTCTTAGCTTTATAAGGGAAGTGAAGTCACAGGGGAATTTGCTGTGCTTAAAACTGGAGAACAGACAGGCAGACATAGAGAATCATAACATACGGAGAAGAAACCTCCTCAGGAACCAGTGCCAGAGCAGGAAATCCCCCAATGTAACTGAATAATTGATGGAGGGTACATGTGGACAAGTCCGAGAGTTAAAAACTCCAGGGGGACCCAGTCTTGGGGGCTCCCCCATGCTTTTGTGAATTTTACCCCGAGGAGCTCCACCAAGTTCTCATTAACCAGAGAAAAATATCCTCATGCTTTGGGCATTGGTAGGGAGAAAAGAACCATTTTGAAATATGCCAGAGTACTCTGTTCTTCTCAACAAGGTCTGCTCTCAGGAGAAACTCTTTACCCAGAGACTAACCTGCTGTAGTTTTGTCAGAGCTTAAATGACCTGGAAAAAGGGGAATACCCAATTCCAGTTCACTCTAGCCATCCTGTCCCACTAAAGGGTGAGAAAAAATAAACTAAGAAACACTTGTGGTCTACAGCTATACCAACCTGAGCACATCTAATCTCGTCTGATCTCAGAAGCTAAGCAGGGTGGGGCTTTGTTAATAACTGGATGGGAGAAACACTTGTAAAGTTCACAGTCCAAAAGTACAGTCTCACTAAAAAACTGAGACCAAATCACAGGACTAAAGAATGTTTCCCCTTCCCCCATACCCTCTGTCACGTTACTAAAGGCCTATTTACAGCAGTTACCCAGTACATCTTGTCTGACTATCAAGAAAAAATTACAAGGCATACTAAAAGACAAAAACACAGCTTGAAGAGACAAAGCAAGCATCAGAACTAGGCATGGCAGGGACGATTATGATTATGATTATGATTTTGTTATGATTTCAACATCAAATTATGATTTCAATTGTGATTTATATACCAAGGGCTCTAATGGGTAAAATAGACAGCATGCAAGAGCAAATGGGGAATGTATGCAGAGCAATAGAAATCCTAAGAAAGAACAAAACGGAAATACTAGCAATAAAAAAAAAATCACAACATAAATGAGGAATGTTGGATGGGCTTCTTAGTAGCATGGACACAGCTGAGGAAAGAATTTTTGAGCTTGTGGATATATCAATAGAAACTTCTAAAACTGAAAAGAAAAGAAAACAAACACTGATAAAAACAGAATATCCAAGAACTGTGGTACAACTACAAACGGTGTAGCATATACTTAGTGGGAATACCAGAAGGAGGAGAAAGAAACAAAAGAACAGGAGAAATATTTTAAAGTAATAATGACTGAGAATTTCCCCAAATTAATATCAGCCACCAAACCACAAATTCAGGAAGATAAGAGAACATTAAGCAGGATAAATGCCAAAAACATTATACCTAGGCATATCATTTTAAAACTATAAAAAGCAAAGGTTAAGAGAAAATCCTGCAAGACACCAGGGGAAGAAAATACCTTGCCTATAGAGGAACAAAGATAAGATTACATTGAACTTTTTCAGATACCATGCAAGTGAAATACTTAAAATCATGAGATAAAGTAACCACCATCCTAGATTCCAGTACCCTGTGACATTATCCTTCAAAAATGAAGGAGAAATAGAGTTTCTCAGCTAAACAAAAATTGAGGGAATTTGTTGCCAATAGACCTGCCTTGCATGAATTGTTAAAAGAAGTTTTTTAGACAGAAGAAAAATAATACAGTTCAGAAACTTGGATCTACATAGAGAAAGGAAGAGCAACAAAGAAGGAATAAGTAAGATAAAATAAAAACTGTTATTTATCTTATTCTTAATTGATGTAACAGATAACAAGTTGTTCAAAATAATAGCAATAATGTATTTGATTATATATGCTTATGTATATATCTTTTGCATATATGTAAACACACACATATATATAGTCATGTGCTGCATAATGAAATTTGTCAATGACAGATTGCATATATGATTGTGATCTTGTAAGTTTATAATACTGTATTTTTACTGTATCTTTTCTATATTTAGATACACAAATACTTACCATTGTGTTACAATTGCCTACAGTATTCAGTATAGTAACCCATTGTACATGTTTGTAGCCTGGGAACATTGGTAGACCATATAGCCTAGGTTTGTGGCAGGTTATACCATCTAGGTTTGTGTACGTACACTCTATGTTGTTCACCCAATGATAAAATCACCTAATGACACATTTCTTAGAATGTATCCTCACCATTAACTGATGCATGACTGTACACCTATGCTTGTATATGCTATATTTAAATGAAATGGATGACAACAACGATAACAACAGACAAGAAGGAGAAATTAGAATTATTTTGTTTTTATAAGGCACTCACACTACCTGTGAAGTGATACAGTATTTGAAAGTGGGCTTGGATTTGTCCTAAATGTGTATTGCAAACTCTAGGGCAACCACTAACAAAAGTTAAAAAAAAAGTATAGTTGACATACTAAGAAAGGAGAGAAAATGGAATCATATAAAATGCTAAGTTAAAAACCACAAAATCCAGAGAAAGAGTATAAGACAAAAAGAATAAGAGCAAGAAATAGACAACAGTAACAAATACGGTAAAGATTAATCAATCCAACTATACCAATAATGACTGTGAGCATCAATGGTCAAAAATAGCAATTAGAGATTGTCCTAGTGGGTCAAAAAAACAAGACAAGAAGATGACTTTAAATATAAAGACACATATAGATTAAAAGCAAAGGAGTGGAGAAAGCTATACCATGCTAACACTAATGAAAAGAAAGCAGGAGTAGTATATTACTTTCAGACAGAGCAAACTTCAGAGTAAGGAAAGTTATCAGTAATAAATAGGATCATTATGTAATGATAGTGAGGTCAATTCTGCAAGAAAACATAACAATCCTTGATGTGTATGCATCTATCAACAGAGAGTCAAACTACATGAAGCAAAAACTGATAGAACTACAAGGAGAAAGAGATGAATCCATCATTACAGTTGGAGACTTCAACACTCTCTGTCAGAAATGGACAGATCCAGCACGCAGAACATCAGTAAGGACATAGCTAAATTCAGTACCATCAATCAACTGGGTATAATTGACATCTACAAACTACTTGATCCAACAAGAGCAGACTATACATTCTAATCAAGGTCACACAGAACGTTTGCCAACACAGACCACATTCTGAGCTATAAAACACACCTTAACTAATTTAAACGAATAGAAAAAAGAATGCTGTTACACACATACCGAGTGAGAATTTTTCCCTAGCTTTATGTCCAGGTCTTTACCAGGAGGAAATGCTAATCCCCGTTATAGTTACACGAAGTATGTTAATACCAGCTATAGCTTCTTATTCTTCCTGGGCAATCCTTGGGACTTTTGCAATGAGAAGAATAGGAAATACCAACTCTCTTATTCCTGCATTTTATCTCTCTTCTCCTAGAATTAATAGGGTTATCTTGCTGCCCTGCAGTCTCTCTCAGCCCATCTCCTCTCCTCCAGGAGAGAAGAGTTCTTATTTATATGTTACACGGTTGGCTGGTTGTAATATTAATTTTCACTGACTCCAAACACTGTGCCCAATATGCTTCCTCGTAGAACTGCCTTTGGCACCAGAGTAAGGTCTGCTCAAAGATAGCCCCTTCTACTTTTCACACTTGGGTTTAATTACAAAGGGTTTTTTTTTGTTCATTTAATTAGTTGGTCACAGCATTAAGAGGCCTGTAAAAATGCATTGTATAGAGCAGAAGAAATATTAGACAAAATCCTCATATAGGAAGTCAGACTGTGCTCATTGAAGAAGGCATTCAGAATGCACTGGGGGCTTCCAGCCCAGTGGTAGGATGTGTGTAGGATATGTTATATGTGTATAGAATGCTTATAACGTAAATCGATGCATTTGAAATACAATTGATTTAATCAATGTATATGTACCCAAAAAATGATATAGATACTGAATTTTTATGCATAAATTCATTTTTAAATGATATAAGGAAATCCATTTTAAAGCCAAAGGTGATCTTTTTTGGAATGTGAAGAATGATTATTTAATTTTCTGTTTTTTAAAAAATTGGATATATTCTATATCAGCCTCTCTTAAAAAGAGGCAAACATTAATTTTAGTGTATACCATGTGGGATATATTAAGAGATACGAAAGTTTTCAAATGAAAATATAATACATTCTTAGATAAATAAGTCATATTTTCATTTACTGTGAAATTTAAATTGTACTAACTAAAAACATATCTATGATAGCACAAATACTATGTAATCCTCAGAATCTTAAATCTATAACACATTCAAAATATTCCAAGATTAGAGTTCAACTTATTCAAAGTTTAACAGTAAAAAATTATTGCTAAGTTATTGAGTTAGTGGCTATAAATTATATGCTATTACATGCCTTCAACTTGTTCTGAATTGAAAGAAATGGAAGAAAATAACTCCTAGAAAATTGTAAGAAAATTGAGGTTAGTTATTGAGTCTGGTTTCATTTTAAAATCAATGAGATTTTCTCTGTAGCAGCTCTCAAACTTCAGCATGCACCAGAATTGTCTGGTTAGAACAAGATTGTACAGTCTTATGTTCTGATTCAGTAGCCAAGGTGGGGAGTCTATAACGTGAATTTCTAGCAAGTTCTCAGGTGATGACAAAGGTACTGGTATTAGGGCCACACTTTGCAAGCCACTGCTTTGTAACATTGATGGATACATTTTCTTCTATTCATGCTTTGGTACACTGCTGGCTTTCTTTGTTTGAAATCTTCCTGGTTCTACATCTCCTTTTTTATTTTTTCTACATCTCCTTTAGTATTTAAGTCAAGGAATTCAGTGCTACTGACCTCAATCCATTTTCAGTTACCCTCTCTTCATTCTAAAATGGTGATGGGGTAACCCTGTTTACCAGAACAGTCCTATTACACCAGCGCCTGTAACTATAGAAACAATATACTTTGTCACCAGACTAATATTAGGCAAATGACTATTCAATATATCATAACAATTGGTCCTGTTGTGCATCTGTTCTCCAACGTGATTATCTAATGATGGCAATGTTGATTTTGCAAAGTATTTGTTTATGTGCATACTTAGTGGTGTTGGTATCTGGTCCATAAAACGTACTTTGGCCAACTAACACAGAAACATTTACTGGATTCATCAGGAGTAACTAATAAATTAATGTAGGTGAAAGGAGTAGTTAATTAGCTCTAATCTTCACAGTAAGGATCATTAGCATTTAATGAGAATGAATAGTTTCATAAGACATGGAAATATATTGCCCCAAGCCAAATAGTTTATAACCACAGTATTACAAATTGCTATTTGAAATTAACGAGTGACATTTTCACATATTGTTAGATGATCTATAATATTTTTATGTTCTACCTCTAGGTCCAATAGGGTGTATACAAGGGTCATGTAATTTCACTGTAAATTATTACAGTTAAGCAGACTTGAGAGTGTGTCTTCCTGTGAAATGCTACCCCTCTTTTCCTCGCTAACTTCTGCTCCAGTTTCAACACTGCTTCTGCCGAGAGGCTTTCTCTGATCTCCTTTATCCATCCGTCCCCTCCTCTCTCACGGTGCCAGTTTTTACCCTTTCAGGACACTTAACTGTCATTTGTGCACGTGAATTTACTTGTATGTTTTTATTCGGTCAATGTTTCTCTCTCTCTCCCCTTTATTATGCATGCTGTGAATGACAAAGGACAAAGGTGAATGATTTAGTGAGTGAAGATTGCAAATGGGAAGGACATCAGATACCCCAAAGTCGCTTCTTCTCTCTTAGCTATAAATATATCAATGATTAATTGGAGGCAACAGGTCTAACAGACTTTAAAATTTTAATAGCCAATATGGAAGATAGTACTCTTTAAAAAGTCTTAGGGTGCATTGCCTAATATTACCTTGGACTTTAGCTGGAAAAAAAAAATACTTACATAGAACCAAATACTTATCCAGTTAATATCATTTACCTTTGACTGTGGTATTGAAAATAAGGATTAGCTATGATTGTTTACTTCTCTTAGCTACCATTCTTATGAACAGAGTGGTATAGCTTAAAAATAAATCCTAATGGCACCTTAACTGTGATATTGGATCAAGGGAATTTCTGAAAAGGCAAAGGTTGTGATCTGGATTCTTGGAATGCAGTCGGCACTGCCCAATGTGATTCTTCCATGGCGTCCTGTATTTTAGCAAAGTTATTTCACAAAGATGCTTTATTTTCAAGCGCAATAATTTTTATGAAATGTTCTTAGGCTCAATGCATATTGAGACAGGAAAAAAAAAATTGTCCCTTATCCTAGTTTGAACACACCACCACTTTAGATAGGGCACGATTGCATTGTGAAGTGTGGGCATCAATACCCTATTATGACATATAACCCCCACACCCTAATTGGACAGCGCCTCATTTCTACCCTCCTCCTCCTCCTTCTGTCTTACATTTGTCTTCCTAAAATAGAGCTATGATCATGCCAGGTCTCCCTTCCACCCCCTGAATCTTATCAAGGTCCCTTCTAGCTTCGGAATCAAGTGTAGACTTTTTAGGGCATGTCTGATGCCATAGTTACATGACCTCAACCAACATTTCCAATCTTTTAAGATTTTAATCTTCTACTCTTTTCAATAAATCCTGCCCTTGGCTCAAACCAAACACATGCATTTCCCTACCCACTGGTTATATTTTCCCAGCTAGTCTATTGCTTCTCTTGTTGGGCATAGTCCTCTCTTACTTCCAAATCCCAAATCTTATTACCCTTCAAAGACTAGTTTAGTTGTCTCATCTTCTTCAAGATTTTTCTAAGCACCCAAGCCCCAAGCCCCCCATCTGGAACATCATTTTATATCACTGTCTTATGATATGACTTCTACCTTGTCTTATGCTTATTTATATTCATTACTTATATCTATATTTAATTCCCCTTACTTTGAAAAAATGGTCATTGAAGCTTGGATCTGTTTCACTTTGTTATCTCCCAAAATGCCTAGAATAGTTCTAGTTTTGCAGGATGCTGCAATGCTGAAGAATTAACTGTGAAATAAATACTATAATATAGTAATAAGGCATTATTAGTGTCAGTATCTACCTGTTTAGTTTCTCTCATATTTGCATTGTTAAAAGATGGCTATATCTAGAACTATGAATTTTGAGCATCTATATTGTTTTCTTTATCCGAATAAAGCTCTTTGCCAAACAACCTGCAGCAGTTTATTTTATGATTTGTGTTAGATATGAATAAATTATTTATGAATCAAATGCTGAAGTAGATACAAATGTTCACTTGTAGCACAGTCATTGGGGGCGAATTTTTTAATCATTTCATATAAAATGTGTACAAGTTAGAAGCATAAGGAATTTATTTTTGTAGTATGAAAATTTAGATAGTTTTTTTGGATCCAATCTCCTACTAAATGCAAGGAAAGCAAATGGATTAAATCCCTAATACTTGTTGAATCAAGCAGAAATTGCCAGTTAATAGAATGGAATTAAAACTAAGAATATTTTTTGTTCATGGCTCACATTAGGCACATAATAGAGTGGCCTAGCCTTGTGGGGTATATCTGTGCTGTTTGTAAAGGGGTTCTAACTTAAAAGCCTCTAAGCATAGAAGGAGAGAGGAAAAAAATTAAAAATAAAAAAACAAAACCTCTCGTGGGAGGAGGCTTCAAAAATAAAAAAAAAATTCTTCTGGGAAGAGGCTTCAGAAAGTTTACAAGAATGTTAGAATAACTGCCTCACTAGTGTCTCCATACTGCCATCCATACTACATACACTCTACCCTCCAAATCACAAATCACACCACCTTTGTTCAAAAGCAGCCTGAACATCAAGGTCACCTGCCAGGAGAGAACAACTATGACATTAGCATCATATAGCCGAGTCTACACGGCCAGAATGAAACAGATTGCAGGGTGATTATCTATCATTTCTAGAGCATTTGAGACAACTTGGTGAGCCGGATGGACACGACCATCCCACTGGCTTTTGGCCCTTGTGGTTAAACTGCCCATGATCTAAAAAGAAACAAGTGTGTTCTGACTTTTACAAGGCTTGGTGTTTTTGTTAAATAAAAACCTTGTCAATTCAACACACTACTAACAAACTTATTTTTAAGTCTTACACAGACAGCAATAGAGTGAAATAGAAATTCAGCAAATTTTCCTCAAAAATAAATCGGAGGAGAAAGAAGGAAGATAGTGTCAGCTGTTTTTGAGAGTTCCTTTCTTCTGTGTGATTTAGTTTCACTTTCTATATTGATCAAATTCACGAAATAATTTTTGAGCTGTCTTTATTTTGCCCGAGGAATCACAGCTTTAATTGGATACTGACCAATTATTAGGATAAAATTTTAAACATGATCTGAAGGAGAAAAAAAGTTTCTGCTAGGCTCACATGTACTTTTTAACCTCCATTTCCAACCAAATCCCCAATTACATGGATCAACGAAGAGTTAGGGTGAAAATATTAAAATACTTTTGTTTTTTTCTAGTACACCTAAGCTTCACATATCACATAATGTGCTATTTCAAGATCCTATTCATTTCAGATTAATTTAATAAAAGAAAGGTTGGATGTATCTGTTGTGAATTTTACTCATCGAAATAGGACCTAAGATTGAGCTTCTTAATCAGACAGCTCTCCAATTACTAAATTGTGTTAACTATTGATGCCAAAGTTAATTATTCAGCATTTGCAAATTCTCAGTTAGCAATGAAAGGAGCATCTCACTAATTGATAGTTATTCTTGGTTTATTTATTTTATTCCACCAGTCTATTGTATTTAAGAGTGTCTAGTCTTTAAATTTGTTCTCTAAAAAAAAAAAAGACAAGAAAAATATGCTTATTTATTTTATCCCAAACTTTTCAGCTTGAATCCACCCCTAGCATACAACAAGGCCCTACCTCCGTGCCTACCTGAGCACAGAAGGTTACAAAGTCACCCTGTGCCTTCTCCCCAGTTCAGAGGAGGAGGGTTGGGACCAGGACCAGCCACCCCCCAATGACAGCTTTTGTCTTTTGCAGGAGCTGCCTAGATCTCTAGACTAGGATCAGAACGTTTTCGTTCTGGTTCTAGCTCTGCCTCCGGCCAAGTGTGCTTACTTATTTATTATGTTTAATAATGTAATAAAACATCCTCAAACCCACCTCATAAAACAGAAATTAGGACCTTGACAAACAACCTAACTTTTAGCCACATGGCCCCATTTCATCCCTTTGGCCTTCCCTGACCAGAAGTAACCCTTGTCCTGAATCCTTTGTTCTTACTTTCTTTTTCTTCCTCCCTTTTTGCATCTATATATTTACATGAAAGTATTTTCTGTTTTAGCTGCTTTTAATGTTAAAAGGGCATCAGTCTACCTCCTGACTTACCCTGTGTGTTAGGATTGTTTAAGCCAGTGTAGGGAAGGTTTTTCTGGTACTTGCAACATAAAACTCATAGCTGATGCAGTGACCAAGCTTAACCAGAATTGAAGGACAAAGTCTCCTTCTGTATTCACTTGAATGAGTGGAGGGTGTTTACGGAAGGCCACAGCAACACGCCTGTGCTTCTCTGCACATCCCGAAATCATGGCCTCTTGGTGCTGGAAGGAAATTCTCCCACCGTCTCCCGACCAGAATTTTTAACTAGGCTGTCTCAGTACAGGGCTTGATGAGCCAGCAGGCTGACCCAGGATGGCAGCTTTGACATTCCTGCAAAGAGCAAACTAATTCATTACTTAATAGTCATTCAACAAACATTGAATATCGATCACATGACAATATTTTAAAAGGTGCTTGGAATTTGTTTAAATCAGGAATAGTTGCAGACATGGAAATGACTGTCAATGAAGGAAGAAGTTTATACTCACGGGTCCCTCGAAACAAGAGGAATTACACATCACACAGGGGGACCTCACGAGGAAGCAGGCAGGAGACAGGGCACGAGGGAAAAAAGGGACAAGAAAGGGCCTTTATTATGGTTTCCACAGAAAGATCAGATGAGGCAGGGTGAGCAGGCTTAGGACTGGCTGGTTTGGAATAATTCCAGCGGGCTCTGGGATAGAGGGACTGTCTCTAGTTGCTGGTACCTGGCCCTGGGGGTGATTAGGGTTGGGGCATAGTGGCCTGCAATGTAAAATCCCTGTCAGAGCCCAGTCAAGGAGGTGGTTGAGGGCACAGGTTTTGGACTGGCTGGTTTGCATGGAAGAGACGCACTTGCAGGCGAGTCCTCTACTGTCGCTAGGAATTAGCTGTCCCTGGGAGGCGATCTCTCTGGGTTCAGATGTCAGTCCCCGATGTCAAAGCATCAGAATAAAAAGACATGCTTAATACAGACAGGTGCTGTGTTAGATGGTGACAATGAACACAACATTGTCCCTGTCTTCAAGGGGCTCCCAATCCAGCAGGAGACAGACACAGACAGATGTTGACAGACGCATGCAGCAAGTGCCATGGCAGAGATAGACACACACCGGGTATCAGCGCCCGACACAGGCACCCAGCTCAGGTGGAGGGGGCTGGGAAAACCAGAAAGGGCTTTCTGGAAGGAACGATGCCAGAACTAAGAACAGAAATAGGCATTATCTAGACAAGAAAGCCTGTGAGAGAAATTCCTGCTCAGAGAAGAGGATAAAGAAAAGAACGGAGACAAACAACATGGGTTGCAGGGCAAACACAAAAACGTAAAAGTTCAACGTTAAGATCAAAGGCAGGTGTGGAAAGAGTCGAGACTGGAGTGGTGGTGGGTAAAGACCAGGTCAAAGAAGGTTTTGTGTTTCTTGAGGATTTTGACTCTTCTGTAGACCAGGTTACTTGGAACTGGGTTCTGAAGACCACTTATGTACGGTGGGGCAGTAATTGGTTTTTGCTTTGTTTTGTTTTGTTTTTTAAAGAAGATTTTATTTAAGACTGCTGCAACCAAAAAGAGAGATTGAACTCAGCTCCTGGGTAATAGTATTTTAACTTCCATTTCTCTCAGCAGCCCACGATGCACATTAGCATGCTAAAAGTTCTGAAGGGTAAAAACAACCTCAGTGAATCCCAGAAAGATTTGACCACAGAACCTCTTTTTTATCCCTTAGAATGAAATATATACCTTGAGAAATACAGTTTCACACAGGGCATCGGTGAGGAGGGACATGGTTAACTTTGAATCTTACAGATTGCTTTCTAGATGACCCCACCTTCCTGAAACAGCAGTGGTGATGGGAATGGAGAAGCAGAGATGAATTTTTTTAAAGCCTATAATGTAGAATTTTATTATACAATTCAATTGAGCATAATTTTTGAAAATTTATATTTCAATAGATTTTGGGGTACAAGTAGTTTTTGGTTCCATGAATGAACTGTAGAGTGGCCACGTCTGGGTTTTCAGTGTACCCATCACCAGAATGGTGTACATTGCACCCGATAGATAGTTTATCCTCCTTCATCCCCTACTCATCTTCCTTGTTTCTGAGTCTCCAGTGTCCAATCCATGTGCCACTGTGTAGGCCCCTGGGTACCCATGGCTTAGCTCCCACTCATAAGTGAGAACATGTGGTATTTGGTTTTCCATTCCAAGCAGAGTTGAATTTAAGAATTATGTGGGAGATAAAAGAGCAGTCAGTGCCTTCCTGATTAAAAAGAGGTAGGGAACCCAGATTATGGAAATGATTATGACATTTTGGGTCTGAGGAGTCTGTCTGACCTTCAGGTAGAGATGTTCTTCTGGCAGACAAGATGAGCTCTTGTGTAATAGATATATAACTGTATTTGAAGCTATAGAAGTATATGTGATGTCACCAGGAAAGTTTGCCAAGAAAGAAAAGCACTGGACTCCAGGGAACCTCAAATCTTAAGTAAGAGGAGAAAGAAGATTCCAGCAAGGTAATGGGCAAGGAATGGCCAAAGAGGCAGGAGGAGTCTCAAAGATAGATATTCAACGTCATGGAATATCAGAGAGTGGAAAACTGAAGTCAGAAGGAGTGATCAGCAGATTCCTGTGCAGCAGTGGGTTTCAGCAAGGTGACAGTCGTGTGTTGGAACAGGCTTGGAATGGCTCACTAGACCAGTGCTAAAATCTTAAAAGTTTTGTGAGCCAGTTGACACCAAGTTGGTAGCTGAAATCAGCCGTGGTGAATGTATTCACACCATGTAATGAAAGTGGAATGTATTACAAAGTCAGCCTCCCTCACTCCTCTTCTGAGAAGGTGATTGTCCAGCATCTTACTGACATATAGCTGGATAAACACTAGAGCATGTTCTTTGGATTTTTAGATAGGAAGTCATTACAGAGGGGAGTTCTAGAATTACGTGCAAGTCTCCAGATTGCAGTGGGTGAAAGAGTGAGTGGGAGGTAAGGAAAGGGAGAGGCTTTAATGAGAAAGAAAGATATAAATTATGTAGTAGCCAGAAGGTAATATGAAGTCAAGGGAGAGGAGAAACAAGCATATTTATAGCTTAAGGGGATGTTTCCAACAGAGAGAGAGAGAGCGCGCCAGGCTGAAGGTACAAGGTGACACAAAGGTCTCAAGGTGGGGAGGAGAGGATGGTCTCGGGGCACAGGTGGAGGGGTCCTTGGATATGAACAGGGATGGCTGATCATCCAAGACTGGAAGGAAGATGGAACCTTTGAGAAGGAACCAACGTTTGCCATTCAACTTGGAGTTAAACTTGTGGGATTCCACATCTCCCTTCAAGTGACCATGGCTGCTTCTCACCTTGGAAGTTGACACTTTGCTGCCACTTATTTTGCCTTTGGGCAACAGCAAGGCTCTTTCCCTTAGTTACTCACATGCCACACAAGTACAAAAAATTCTTTTATTAAGCAATGAAGGAGAAATAACAAATGTGTGAAAAGGATTATAAGTGTCGGATTGTTTAGGTCTACATCCAAACCCACCATGGGGATTTTAGCTATCCTAGCTACTAGATTTGGTTGGGTAATGAATCAAATCTTGGCTTCAATTTCCTGTCCTAATGTTTCCTGCTTCTCCTGCCATTTTCACTAGCCTAGATTCAGGTTGTTATAAATACTTATAGTAGCCCATTTCTGGCCTAATTAAGGTCCTCCCACTGAAGAATTTGAAGTCAGGATCACAGATGCCATCTTATTCCTTATTGCCATTTCTAATCTTGGTAAGGAAAACAACTCATAGAGACTAGAGTGCATTTTCTGAGCCAGGATTATGTCTTCTTTATGTCCTCATTCATCCATTTATTCATTCAATAAATATTTATTAAGAGCACACTGTTTTCTGGGCAAAGTGCCACAGGCTAGAGATGGTGGGCTAAACACACAGAGCTTTCAGCATAATGGGAGAGACATATATTAAGTAGTCACACAAATAAATATAAATAATTACCTGAGTTAGTAAGTGCTTTGAAGGGACAATGATAAGTTGAATGAAATATTTAAGAAGAAGAGAGAGAGCTGACTAAATTTCTGCAGTCATGAGTGGGCTTCCCTGGGAGAATACTGAGCTCTGAGGGATGAGTAGGAGTTTTCTAGGCAAAGCACGAGGCAAAAAGCATTCCAGGCATAAGTAACAGCTGAGAAGGATCTGAGGCAAGAAAGCTTTGTTATTTTCAGGAAAAAAAAAGAGAAACAAAGAAAGAACAAAGCAGCTTGAGTCAAAATCTAGTGGAAAAAGAAGGGCTTGAAGAGGTAGACTCTGTTAAAGCTTTCAGATTTTATCATAGGTGAAAATATAATATAAACCAGGGAAAGGTTTAAGACAAGGCAATGATATAACATAAATTGTATTTTGAAAAGATTACTCTGGTGGTTAAGTGTGGAAGGATCCAAAAGAAACAGTAGAATTAAGTAGGCTATTTTAGAGGCTAGTTTAGTTGATCAAGGGAAAGATAATGGTGGTATAGACAAAGAAGTTTGCCTTAGAGATGGAGAGAGAGGAAATATTTGGATTACATTTTTCAGAGAAATTTCACTAGTGCATCACACCTGTTCATATTTTACTGTATGTCTTAGATGCAGCAATAAGATAAGAAAAATGAAGTAAGAGCACAAGAACTGAAAAGTAAACAAATTGTCATTATTGGCAGATGACATACATGGAGATCCCAAGGAACCTATGGGAAAGTTAGAAATAACATGAGAGCTTAGTAAAGTGAATAAACACAATATTTAATTTTAAACTGAATAGAGGAGGAAGTGAATACAAATGAAAAGTGATGGCTAGATAGTGGAGTAATAACAGTTAAAAAGATAAATAGAAAAAAGAGAAAAAGAAAGAAAAATGGGAGGAAAATAAAATAAAAGAAAAAGAAGTGAAAGAGGCAAACACAAAAACTATTATAGTCCAGGTACTTGAACTAGAAAGACAGAAAGTCATACCTGAAAGGGGCATGTATACATTAGTGTTATTGACATGATGCCATTCCTAATCTAGGTGTGTCTTGGCAGTGGGTTATTAAGGTGAAGGAGAAGTCACTGAAGAGGAAGCAGTTAAGGAATTGAATGGCTAGTTGATAGGTCACCCAAGGGTATGTTGAAATAACTCCGGACAATGGCAGGAGTTAGGATGGAGAAAGCTTTAGCCAAGCACTTAGTCTTTCATGAATAAGGGACAGTGACCAGGGGACAGTGATGATTGCTGTGGGGAGGGGAAGAGGGAGGTATAAGCAGGTGGTTGATTCTAGAAAGCACAAGAGTTTTACAAAAGAGAGAGGAAATAATATGCCTGTAGTGGCAATATGGAGTAAGAAGCATGTTTGGGTGGGTTCTCCATTTGAGAGGACTGCAGAGGACATGGTGTCCCTAAGGGACATCTATGACTCCATTATGGTGAAAAAATCAAAAAGATTATTCAGAGAAGATGATAAAAATAGAGGAAAATTTGCTAATTATAGGTCATCATTCTCAAGAGCACTTGGCCAAGTGCCAGTACCTAGTAGGTGCTCAATAATCATTTGTGACAAGTGACAGTGCCAGAGTGTGCACCCAAGTTTGCTCCCAAGAAACAACCTACAACCAGTGACAAACAAGGAGTCGGTGGATAAATGCTCCAGCTTTTTTGCCTGTTGGTTGACATAACTCTGAGACATGTTCTACAATGCTTCAAAGAGCTCCCCAGTAGGTTTTAGCTCAGTAAAAATTGTTTCAATTTTTGTCCACAGCAGTAACTTGTTTAATAATATTATTGGATTCCTTCCCTTGTATGCCCGACTTTTCCACTGCCCTATTAGTGTTTTCTGGAATTGCCTCTCAAATAAACTACGTGTACTCAAATTCTTGGGTCTGCTTTTGGGGAATGCAAACCATGACACATAGTTTAGGAAACAAATTAAGAGCCAAAACAACTCTTTTAAAGAGCCGTTTAAAAAAATTAGAAACAGCAAAGAACAGAACAGATACATCTTAAAACCAAATTAGTGATATAGGGAAAAGTCTTGACAATCACAGTGTCTAAAGATTTTTTTTAAGACAAAGATGCTAAAGCAATTTAAAGAGAAGATAAGATATTTGGAGGACAAAGACTAATCAGAATAAAAGCAACCAGAATAAAAGTCCTGGAATTAGAGAAACTAACAAATGGATCAGAAAATGTACTTAAAAACCAAGAGATTTTTTTCCTGATTAGATGAAGGAATTAATCTAGAACATCTTATTCCTAGAAAAATATTTATATGTGAGCAGCAACACAGAGATATATCCTAGTGGGTCTGTATTTCATTGATTAGAACAAAATTATTTAGGTATCCAGGCAAATACTAATTATTTACCAGGACAAAAATCAGAGCAGCTTAGACAATTCTCAAGAATTATTCTCAAGAATTATTCAATGTCTGCAAAATGCTGAGAAAGAGAAGGTGAGATGGAAGAATATTTTTCTCACTCAAGCTGACATTCAAATATAAATGCAAAGATCGCCTCTACCATAAACAAACCCAGGAACCACATGCCCTTTCTGAAAAAACCAAGCAAAATCAAAACCAAATGGCTAAGAATAAAGAGAAAAGCCACAATAAAAAAGTCTAGTAATAAGGACTTAATTAATTTAAATGTACAATTAAGACTAAACAATTATGGAAAATGTGGTTACAGAATATAAATGTTATAAGCATTGGCAGTGTATAAAATGGTAATATAACAATAGAAATCAGGCATGGAGGGAGAAAGGAGGGACATGGGAGGAGGTTTATTGTGATCATTTCTTTGATATTCCTATATAACTGGGAGTCAACAGATGTAGTCTGAAGTTGCTATTTAATAAAATCAAGATATGGAGAGTTAATGATAGTGAATAAAGTTGTGAGGACTGCCAACCTGCCCACCCCAAGCAGATAACAAATCTTCAAAATTATCCAAAGAAACACACACACAGAGACACACACACACACACACACCCATAAAACCAAATACAAGAAAGATCATACATGTGATAGTAGTAGTGATAATAGAGAACTTAAAATAAAATAGAAAATTAATAACTATATAACTTATATTAGTATGTATAAATGGGAATAAGTTTGTCCGTTACAAAAAGCCACAGAATAGATTTAAAACTTCAAAAAATACAATCATCCACTTAGAAGAAAGAAATACAGAATTGCAGAGGAGAGGGGGTTCTTTGAAGACAGAAATACAGACAAAAACCAGATAAGCCACTGGCTAGTGTAGTAATAAAATGAAAAGAAAAAAAGACAAATACACAAAATTATACATGAAAAGGGGGTGATGACTATTGGCATTGAGGAAATGAAAAGACCCTGAAAATACATTTGAAAATATAAGTAAAAAAATATTGCATAGCAGAACAGATAGACATATCTAAATAAACAAGTAAGAATGTTAAAGGCAATTAAAAAGCTGCCTTAAAATCCCCAAGCCTACATGGTTTCACTGTTAATTCTTTAAAATTTTTAAGAAACAGGTAAATTGGATAGAATTTAAAATGCTCCAAACACCAGAGGGGGAAGTCCTTCATGTTATATTTATAAAAGTTTAACACTGACATCAAAACTTGACAAGACAGAGCAAACCTCACTTACCAATATTTATGTAAAAATTCCAATAAAGCAAGGGCAATTGTGATTCAGCAGTACTTTAAAAAACATACTATTACCAACTGGGTTCTCCCTGGACTGCAAGGATGAGTCAATATTAGGAAAACTATGAATATATTATACCTTATTAATAGCCCACAGGGGAAATTTATACATATTATACATTTATATATTATAAATATAAATATTATATATGTGACCACCTTAATAAATGCAGAATAAGTATTTGGAAAAATTCAACATCCAACATGATTACAAAAATAGAGACTAAATTAAAAATAGACGACAACAGCAGAATACACATTTTTCTCATGTGCACATGGAACATTCTCCAGGATAGACCATATGTTAGGCCATAAAACAAGTTTTAATAAATTTTAAAAGATTGAAGTCATACAAAGCATCTCTTCCAATAATAATGAAATCAAACTAGAAATCAATAACAGAAGAAAAACTGGAAAATTCACAAATACATGGAAACCAAACAAGATACTCTTACACAACCAATAATCAAAGAAGAAATCATAAAGGAAATTGGAAAATACCTTTAGCTAAATGAAAACAAAACATTACAAAGCAAAACTTATGGGATGCAGTGAAAGTAGTGCTAAGAAAATTTATAGATGTAAATGCATATATTAAAAAATGACCTCTAACATGTTAAGGAAATTTCCTTCTATTTCTAGTTTATTTAGTGTTTTTATCAAAAAGTGTTAAATATTGTCAAATGCTTTGTCTTAGTCAATTGATATGATCATGTGGGTTTTTCCCCCTTCATTCTATTAATGTGGCATATTACAATGATTGATTTTTTTGTATGTTAAACCATCCTTGCATTTCAGGAATAAATCCAACATATGCTTTTGGTGTATAGCCCTTTTAATGTGCTGCTGAATCCACTTTGCTATCATTTTGTTGAGGATTTTTGCATCAATATTCATCAGGGATATTCATCTGTAGTCTCCTTTACTTATAATGTCTTTGTCTGGCTTTGGAAGTAGGGTAATGGCTGGTTTCATAGAATAAGTCAGGAAGTGTTCCCTCTCTTTATTTTTTTGGAAAAGTTTGAAAAAAGATTGGTGTTGATTCTTTAAATGTTTGGTAGAATACCAGTGAAGCCATCTGGTCCAGGGCTTTTCTTTGCTGGGAGGTTTTTGATTGCTGATTCAATCTTTTTCTTAGTTATAGATCTATTCAAGTTTTCTACTTGTGATTCAGTTTTGGCAGAGTGTATATTTCTAAAAATCTGTGCTTTTCATCTAGGTTATCCAATAGTTGGTGTTCAATTTTTCATTGTGTTTTCTCGTCTTTTTATTTCTGTAAAACTGGTAGTAATATACCCACTTTCATTTCTTCTTGGTAATTTGAGTTTTCTCTTTTTAGTCATTCTAGCTAAAGATTTGTCAATTTGGTTGATCTTTTCAAAAAGTTAACTTTTGGTTTTGTTGATTTTTGCTATTGTTTTTCTATTCTCTATTTTACTTATCTCCATCCTGATCATTGTTTCCTTTTATCTGCTAGTTTAGGGTTTTGTTTGCTCTTCTTTCTCTGGTTCCTTAAGGTATAAACTTAGGTTACTGATTTGAGATTTCTCTTCTTTTTTAATGTATGTGTTTATAGTGAGAAGTTCTCTCTTACCATTGTTTTTGCTGCATCTCATAAGTTTTGGTATGTTGTGTTTCGTTTTCATTCAGCTTAAGGTATTTTCTAAATTCCCTTGTGATTTCTTCTTTTACCCATTGATTGTTTAAGAGTGTGTTGTTTGGTTTTTGTGAATTTTCCAGTTCCCTTTCTATTTTTAATTTCTAGTTTTATTCCTTTATGATCAGAAATCATAATGGCATCTTTTTATTTATGGAATAATGGCATAGTTTTATTCCCTTAAGATCAGCTCTTATGCTCTTGGCCCTGAAAATTAGACCCCTAGATGTTTAAATGCTGGTTTTGCCTCTTCACTAAGATCTTTGCTCAAATATTAATATAACCTCATAGAAACTTTCTCTGACCACATTTTATAAAATTGTACCCTACCTCACCACATCCTACAGTCACTTCTTGTTTCCTGGTTTGTTGCATTTATAGCATTTATCACAATCTGAAATCATATGTTTTATTTAATCCTTTACTTTATACTTTAAGTCTTTATTTAATTCTTGGTTCTCTACATCTCCCAGTAGAATATAAGCTCAATGAAAGCAGAGATAGTCTGTCTTGTTCACAACAAGAGCTTAATAAATATTCGATGAATATGTATTTGTTGAATATCACCTTGCTCTTCAAATAGCACACTATCTTTACTTAAATAAATTTGTTTATATAGTTTTTCATGCTGGGAGACTTGAGAAGCAATTCTCATACCTTGTGTAGTTTTTCTATGCTTTTTCCCTCTCTGAAGTTACTATTATACTTTTTGCCCTCCGTTGTGTTTGGAGTTGAAAATTGGATCATCTAAATCAGTTTATACTGCATCTTTATAATTTCACATGTTTCGGTGAAATCTTTACTAATGTTTTTCTGTACTGGTATTTCAGATTTTATAGTTCCTAGAAAACTTTTTTCACAAGAAAACCCTTTAAGCAGCATTGCAATTCTTTTCTGAATATTTACACTAGTTATATTTTAATACAATATGTATTTACTATAGTGATTATTCATTAAAATAAGTGAAATTATTTAAGGGTATCTTAGAATTTCAGAGAAGAAGGGGACATTGATTTATTATTTGTTATTAATGCAAATTTTATTGTTCTATTGAACTGACAGTATTGAATATGTTAATTGTATTATGTACAGTCACATATTATATGTACATCACATTATGTGAAATTAAGTTACGTTCAATTTATTTCACTATTTGGAAGTTTAATTGAGATGACTACTCTTTCATCAAAATTATAAGTTTTCTTTTTATACCATCCCTTAATAACCTGCAAAGAAAGAAATATATTACTCCCTGTTTTTACTTTGTCTCTTTGTTCCTTTTCTACTTTATATCAATCTTCCTCTCTCTCCAGTCTTCATTTCTCCAGAGTTGCTCTCAGATACCACCAAACATTGTACTGGAGCCTAATATCTGACACTTTTTTTTCTGTCTCTGTGCCTGTCCCTGACAACTTTACCTCTAGGAAATAGTTTAGAATCTATTTTAAAATTAGATTAATATTTAAGAAGCAAGAAAGAGCCAGAGCTTATTTAGTACAATATGGTGTCAAACTATTGTTAACACTTTGTTCTTTGATTTGCTCCCTGGGCACAATGCTTTTGTTGATGATGGAAATGTAATGGCTATAAAGGGCAGGCATCATTCCCATGTCCTGGAAAGAACAGAAAGAAAACTCTCTCATTTAAAAATGGGACTTTGCTCCCCACAGTTTCCACCACATTTTCGAATCCTCCCCTACTTGAAGGTCAGCTCCTTATTCTAGGAAGGCTTCTCTTTCATCTGGACTCCCCCAAGGAATTGGCATTTGCGTCACACTCTAGTACATTCTCGCTTTGTATTTGTTTCATGTTGTGTTAATAATACTGTTTCTCTTGAGGATATAGGCTTCTTGAAGGCAAGACCATGTTTTATACATAAAACGAATAAATAAGCAACTGCTCAAATAGTAGCATGACTCTACATTAGATATTCCCTAGGATTAGACTTTAAAATGACTTGTTAATGATCTAGTTTGTGAGAAGGCCTCTAGTCACTTAGATGCAATTTCAATTCCCTGAATTTTAGGTTAGTCAATAGAAAAGGACTATTCTTTATGAGACACTGTCATTTCTTCAGTGTATTTTTTTTTATTTCAGCATATTATGGGGGTACAACTCTTAAGCTTATGTATATTGCCCTTGCCCCTCCTCCCCCCTTCGAGTCAAAGCTTCAAACGTGTCCATCCCCCAGATGGTGCACATCGCACTCATTATGTATGTATGTACTCATCCCCTCCTCCCCTCCTCTCTGCCCGACAGCTGATAAATGTTATTCTTATATGTGCACTTAGGTGTTGATCAGTGAAACCAGTTTGCTGGTGAGTACATGTGGTGCTTATTTTTCCATTCTTGGGATATTTCATTTAGTAGAATGGGTTCCAGCTCTATCCAGGAAAATACAAGAGGTGCTATATCACTGTTGTTTCTTATGGCTGAATAGTACTCCATGGTGTACATATACCACATTTTATTAATCCACTCATGTATTGATGGGCACTTGGGTTGTTTCCACATCTTTGCAATTGTGAATTGTGCAGCTATAAACATTCCAGTGCAGGTGTCTTTTTAATAGAGTGTCTTTTGGGTAGATGCCCAGTAACGGGATTGCTGGATCAAATGGTAGATCCACTTGTATCGCTTTAAGGTCTCCCCATATTGCTTTCCACAGAGGTACTTTTTAAAGAAGTTCTGTTCTCTCTCCTCCCATTGCCTGCCACCCACCTCCCACAGCTGCAGCTTTCTTGAGCTGTTAAAATGTGGCCAAAAAATATGCTAAACATTTCACCTATGTTATTTAAATCTGAAAATCCTGTAAAATGACTATTATTACTATTATTATTGTTATTAGAATTTCTGTGTACTGAATTGAATTAATCCTTGGCTCATTCATAATCCCCATTTGTTTGTTTATTTACTTTTAATGAGATAATAAGCATCTATGAACCTACCACTTGAAACCTAGGACCTTGACCATAACCTTTACCTAACCCCCCTCTTCATCAGCCTCTTCCCACCCCTGCCACGCCCCACCCCAGGTCACAGAAAAGTCGGTATTGTTGTTGCTAAGCGTTGAAAGTGGAGCCAGGTGGGAGGTGTTTGGGTGGCTTGGTGACCTCTCACAATAATGAGTGAGTTCTCGCGAGAGCTGGTTGTTCAAAGGAGCCTGGCACCGCCTCCTCCCTCTCTTGCTCCCACTCTCGCGATGAGACACACCTGCTCCCTCCTCACCTTCCGCCTTGACTGGCAGCTCCCCGAGGCCCTCACCGGAAGCAGATGCTGGCGAGACGCTTGTCACACAGTCTGCAGAACCGTGAGCCAAATGGATTTATTTTCTTTGTAAATAACAGAGATGTTATGTACAGCCTCAGATGTTCCCTTATAGCAGGGTGAAACGAACTAATACAGATATCTAGCATTTTGAAGATGAGGAATCAGAGATTTAGGGAGGGTAAGAGTTTTTTGTTTTGTTTTTTTTAAGATCACCCCACTAGTAAGTGGAACGCCTGAGATTCAGATCTAGGTGTGTCTCACTCTGGTACCTGGGCTGAAAACTGCTCATGTCATCTCCCAGTTGTTCTTCACGGGTTAGGTGGCAGAGAAGAGGTGTTCCGTGACATGAAGCAGGTGCTCGAACCTAAATTCTTGAAGGGATGATGACCACCCCAAGCAAGGCTGGTTCGTCTCCAGGCTTGAGTTTTGGTTTGTGTTTGGATTTCTTTACCTAGCCCCTCTCTCGGTTAGTTCATGGCTCAGCTCTGCCATGGCTGGGCACATTCCAGTTGGTTCAGGTTTCAAAAATCAAACGAAAAGGGGTTATAATTAAGGGCAGCACTGTGTAAAGTTGTTTTGGTTTGGAAGAGAATTTTTTTCTAAATAACTACCTTGTTGCAAATGGCAGTTTGAAAAATGGTAATTTCAATAGAAAGGCTTTATTGTGTACTGTAAAAAGAGCCCTCTTTTGGTCTACAAATGTTGGTGGCTAGTGTGCAGTCTGGTGTTATCTAGAAGAATATGTATAGATTTATACTTGGGTGTTTTATTCTATTAATATTGAATTATTGGTGAGGTCTTCCCCCCCCCCTCTTTCCTCTTGCAATTCTACACTGATAGAAATGCAAAGTTAAAGGAGGAGGCTAATTAGTGACGCCTCAAAAAATATCCTATTGAACAATGTGTGCCCAGATGTCTAGGAAAATATCCAAAGAAGTGAAAGTTGCATCTACTGGACATCACAGGAGGTTTGTCCTTAGATAACTATTTCCTTTTTGGATTTAATGGAAAAGAATGTTCGGCATGATACTGGACACTTGCCGAACTGATTGATCCTAACAACAGACTTGAACAAGGGCATCAAGGGTCTGATGAATGAGGAAGTTGTTCTTATAACAAAGGGAGGAAAAAGTCTAACGAATAATGTTAGTATGTGAAGCACTAAATCAAGATATTAGATTATTAAGTCCTTTACTTTTCTTAGTGGCCATCGTAACATAAACATGGTTTATGTAAATAATTTGTTGAACTAATTTTCTGCCTCATAGGAGAAATAATGTTACCAAAATATAGCATGTTAACAACTTGTCTAAGGTGCTTTACCTAATTCCTAATTGTAATTAGGTGTGTGTGTGTGGTTTTTTGACTAATCAACTTAATAACATCCAGTACTAAGAAAATAAGAAAATTGGCTCAAAATTATGACTCATACATTCTATTTGTGTCCTTGTTCCCCATATCCAGGCTAGAAATTAGCCATGCAGTATATTTAGTATCTATTTGGCTGATACTGTGTTTTGAAAAACTTGAGCATTGATAGATATTATGGCTTTTCTTTTTTCTGTGATACAAATTCACATATTTTCTCCTTCGATTCCAGTTACTAAAATCCACTGCTTATGGGGTCCAAATGCCTAGTATTATTATATTTCTTCGTAACGTTTTTGTCCCTGAAATGTAAGCATGTAACAAGTAAGAGTTCCTGGGCTTCACTTCGTTTCTAATGGAAGGACTCAGTGAGCAGGTTTGGATGCAATCGAGTGCTGAGCAGATATCAACTGATTGAGCACCTGGGCTCTATCAGTCAAGGTACAGGTACTAAGCTAATCCCAGAGGAAAACAAATCTATTTCCTGCCCTCATGCTTAAGTGAGAGTTTTGGGTTTACTCTCTGTGTTTTTCAAGCACAGTTTTCTCCTCTGAACTAAATAACACATTCTCAACTTTTCTAAGGATGGTACATAACTAGCACCAGTCTACAAGCTTAAGAGAGAAGTTTTTCATCATTTCCAATGGAGACCTTAAGCCATTAGGAAGTAATTCTCCTTCTGAATCCCAGATAAGAAAGATTGGTGGATTTGGGTATGAGAGGGGGCCACAGATATTAAGGGAAGATGAACACAACAAATATGTTATCACTGTCAAGAAAATTGTGAGAGATTTGCCTACAAGGCAGATCCTTGGCCAACTATGGTGAGGTTCAGGCAAGTTCCTTGGTTAAAACCTTTATTTTAACTTTTTTTGTTTGTTTAGTAGTATTTTTCTGACTATAAAAGTAATAATTTTTATAGAAAAAATTGAAAAAACTAAAAAATACAAAAAAGAAAAAATGTTAACCTTAATTTCATGCAGAGAAAAAAAATCCTCTAGTGTGTTGTCTATGATATGTTTATTTGTCATCAATTCTGTCACTCTGTTTATTCATGGTTTCCACCTTTGCCTTTATTTTGAAATGGCTTTTCCCTCTGCTACCTCCCAGGTCATATAAAGAGTATTCAAGTCTTTCCCAAATTCATTTATGATATCATTTTTCTCTCTTTTTTTTTTTTTTTTTAAGACAGAGTTTCACTTTATTGCCCAGGCTAGAGTGAGTGCCGTGGCGTCAGCCTAGCTCACAGCAACCTCAAACTCCTGGGCTCAAGTAATCCTGCTGCCTCAGCCTCCCGAGTAGCTGGGACTACAGGCATGTGCCACCATGCCCAGCTAATTTTTTCTATATATATTTTAGTTGGCCAATTAATTTCTTTCTATTTTTAGTAGAGATGGGGTCTCGCTCTTGCTCAGGCTGGTCTCGAACTCCTGAGCTCAAACGATCCACCCACCTCGGCCTCCCAGAGAGCTAGGATTACAGGCTTGAGCCAACGCGCCCGGCCTCATTTTTCTCTTTTAACTTTTTAATTCAGGCAATTCCATTTTTCTGCAGTGAGTAGCCAATTGTTCCAACTCCATTTATTGATATTTTTCCCCCAACTCGAAATGCTTCCTTTGTACTATAATTAAAATGTTTTTAATTTTAAAAATTTTCCACTATCACAGTTTTTGTTTTTATAACTAATTATACTTATCTAAAATGTTCCCAGCTATGTACTCTTCCAGTTAGCTTCAGAATCAATCTATACTTTACAAATTCCAGTGGAATTTTGATTGGGATTGCATTGAGTTTACATGTTAAAATAGGGAACATTGGCATATTTACCATTTTAAGTTTTCTGAAATAAAAAAATGGTTTATTTTGTCAGATATTCTAATGTTCTTTATGTTGTTCAAGAATGTTTTATAGTTATTGTCTTAGTCTATTTTTTGCTGCTATAACAGAATACCACAGACAGGGAAATTTATAAAGAGAAGAACTTTATTTGGCTCATGGTTCTAGGTTATGGGAAGTCCAGCAGCATGACTCTGGCTTCTGGTAAGAGTCATCTCATGGCAGAAGGCAAAAGAGAGCACACAAGACAGAGAAAATTGGGCCAAATGCATCCTTTTATCAGGAGCTCACTCCAAAAATAATTAACCCATTCCCTCAATAATGGCATTAATCCAATCATGAGGGCAGAGCCTTTGTGACCTAATCACCTCTTATAGGCCCCACTTCCCAATACCATTACATTGACAATGAAATTGCAACATGAGTTTTAGAGGGAACATTCAAATCATAACTGTTCTCCATGCATAGCTCTTGTACATTTAATATTAAGTTCATCCACATGTATTTTTGAAAAATATTTTTCTTAATATTTTGAATAGGATCTACTTCTAATTACATAGTCACTGGTTATTTTGGGGTTTTGTGTATTCATCTTATATTTTGTTAAACTTTCACATTTAGTTCAAATTATTTTTCAGTTGATTATTTAGAACTTTCTCGGTAGCCAACAATATCTACAAATAGTGATGTTTTTAGCTCTACCTTTGCATATTTATTATTATTATATTGTTTAAATATCATATTACCTGGGTTTCTGGAATAATGTCAAGTAGGAGAGGACATAGTAGGAATTCATATATTTTGTTACACTAATGGGAATGCCTATAAGATGTGCAGTAAATTTTTAACAAATAATCTCTTCAAACTAAGTTTTCCTTCAAATATTTAAATATTTCTTGCAAATATTTTCTTCCAGCCTATGGCTTGTCTTATCATTCTCTTTAAAGTGTCTTTCACAGAGCAGAAATTTTAATTTTAATGACGTGTCCAGCTTATCAATTCTTTCTTGCATAGATCATGCCTTTGGTGTTGTATCTAAAAAGTCATTGCTAAAACCAAGGTCATCTAGATTTTCTCATGTTCTAGGAGTTTTATTGTTTTGTGTTTTACATTTTGGTCTTTGATTAATTTTGAGTTAATTTTTATAAAGAGTGTAAGGTCTGTGTCTAGATTCATATTTTTTAATGTGAATGTCTAGACTATCCTTTCAACATTGAATTGCCTTTATTCCTCTGTCAAAGATCAGTTGACTGTTATTTGTCTGAGTCTATTTCCTTGTTCTCTATTCTGTTCTATTGATCTACTTGTCTGTTCTTTCACCAGTATTACCCTGTCTTGATTACTGTTGTTTTATAGTAAGTCTTGAAGTCAGGTAGTGTCAGTTCTCCAACTTTGTTCTCCTCCTCCAATATTGTGATAGCAATTCTGGGTCTTTTGCATCCTCATAAACTTTAGAATCAAATTGTTGCAATATTGTAAATAAGTTGTTGGGATTTTGAATGGGATTGCATTGAATCTATAGATCAGGTTGAAAAGAACTTTACAATATTGTTTTCCTAACCATGTACATCAAATGTCTCTTTATTTATTTAGATCTTCTTTAATTTCATCAGAGTTTTGTAGTTTTCCTGTACATGTTATGTTATTAATATATTTATAATAAGTATTAAGTATTTCTCTTTTTTGTTGCTAATGTAAATAGTATTATGTTTTTAATTTCAAATTCAAACTGTTTACACCTTGGGATTTTCTACATAGATAATCATGTCATCTGCTATCAAAAACAGTTTTCTTTCTTTCTTACCGATCTATATACATTTTATTTCCTTGTTTCATTGCATTAGCTAGGACTTCCAATATGATTTTGAAAATGAGTGGTGAAAGGGGATATTCTTGCCTTGTTCCTGATCCTAGCAGAAAAGCTTCTAGTTTCTTGCTGTTGAGTATGTTAGCTGTAGGTTTATTGTAGATGTTCTTTATGTTTGAAGAATATTGCATAAAAATGTTTTTTATGTTCAAGTTGAGGATATTCCCCTGTATTTCTAGTTTACTGAGAGTTTTTATGAATGAGTTCTGGATTTTATCAAATACTTTTTCTGCAATCGATGTGATTTTTCATCTTTAGCTTGTTAATGTGATGGATTACATTAACTGCATTTTGAATGTTGAACCAGCCTTGCATACCTGGAACAAATCCAACTCAGTGGTGGTGTATGATTCTTTTTATATATTGTTGGATTTGGTTTGCTAATATTTTCTTGAGGATTTTGCATCTATATTTATGAGAGATATTGGTCTGTAGTTTTCCTCTCTTGTAATGTCTCTGATTTTGGTAGTAGGGTAAGGCTGGTTTTATAGGATTAGTTAGAAAGTATTTCCTCTGCTTTTATTTTCTGGAAGAGATTGCAGTGAATGGTATAATTTCTTTCTTAAATGTTTGGTAGAATTTACCAGTAAACCCACCTGGGCCTGGTGCTTTCTGTTCTAGCAGGTTATTAATTATTGATTCAATATTTTAAGTAGATATAGGCCTATTTAAATTATCTCCGCCTCCTTCTGTGAGTTTTAGTAGATTGTGTCATTCAAAGGTTTGGTTCGTTTCATCTATGTTGTCACACTTGTGTTCATGATTGTCATTATTATTCATTTTATCCCCATGGGATCAGTAATGATTATCCAAATTTTATTTCTAATATTAGTAATTTGTGTCGTCTTTTTTCTTAGTTGGCCTGGCTAAAGGTTTATCAATTTTATTGATCTTTTTAAAGAACCAGCTTTTGGTTCTGTTGATTTTCTTTGTTGATTTCCTTTTTAAAATGTCATTGATTTCTATTCTACTTTTTATCATTTCTTGAATTCTTCTGCTTGCTTTGGATTTACTTTGCTCCTTTTCTATTTTCTAGAGTAGAAACTCAGATTATTGATTTTAGATTTTCTTCTTTTCCAATATATGCATTCAATACTATAAATTTCCTTCTGATAACTGCTTTTGCTGTATCCCACAAATTTGGGTAAATCGTATTTTCATTTAGTTAGGAATATTTTTAAATTTCTCCTGAGACTTTCTTTGACCCATGTGTTACTTAAAAGTGTTTTATTTAGCCTCCAGGTATTTTGGAGTTTTCCATCTACCTTTCTATTATTGAGTTTTAGTTTAATTCCATTGTAATCTGAGAACTTACTTTGTATGATTTCTGTTCTTTTGGTAGTTTAGGGGTGTTAGATGGGACCCAATAAATGACACCTATTTTTACCAACCACATTCTGAATTAACTGAAAAGTAAAACATATCTGTCAGCAGATGAGGGACACAAATATCACCTTCATTTTTATAAGACTGACTTGGGCAAATGTGGCTTCTAAGCATCGGCAAGTAGACACCCCACTGCTGAACCCCAGAAAGAGAGTGACAAATCCACACAGTGCCAGGCAGCCCTGGACAAGAGAGAGCCTGCCCACCACAAGCTCAGGAGAAGCAGAAAAGGATAGTTGATCCTCCCAAGCAAAAGCAGAAGGGTGTAGCCTTGGATGCCCAGTTTCTCCTTCCAAATTCCCCCATTAGGTTAGCTGCTTAGGGCAAGGAGAAGCCAGAATTTTTGTTTTGGGGATTCTTCCACTAGCAAGGAAATCTGGGACGTAGGAAAGAAGCGTTGGCAAAAGTAATATCTAGATGGGTAATTCAAGACCTCGCTTTCTGGCAATAGCTTTACAGCAATGGCTGCTGCTTCAAGACATATGGATAATATTTATAACAATTGTGGATGTCTTATCTGCCTTTCCTTTAGGAAAGTTGAGAGGCTTAAGCAGCAGGCCCCTCAGATGAGGCCCACCCCATCTTAGCCTGAGCTGGGAGATAAAATCCCCTACAAGCAAAACAAAACTCCTTTTCAAGAAGTAGGAGCAAGAGCTTGAAACTCCACGCTTTTATGCCATAATGCATGAACCAAGTGATTTGGACCTAGAAAACAATGCTTAGTCTGCTTTTAGAGCTGTAGCAAAAAGTCAGTAATTCCCAAGGAAATGCCAGATCCTAAGCATAAGCCCTTGGAATGAACACACTCAGTTGCATTCGCTGAAAAATGTCCCCCCAAGGTAATGAACACTGTGACTTCCTGAGTAAAGCAAACAGGGAATTTAGAGTTCTGAAATAAATCTCATATTTGGAATAGTTGGAGGTTTTGTGGGAAAATACATTTTATTTTAAATAGAAAGATGAGAAATCAAGATAATATATATTATAGGGCAAACTTTTTGGTTTGCTGCCAAAATATTAGTATTAACCGAACTGTGGCTTATTAAACAACTCAGTAATTTTATGGGTTAAGCTAATTAACCACAAATAATCAAGTTTTACTGACACAGCTATGCCACAAACAAGGGTTAGAAACTATGCACAGTAAAATGGCCTGTGCCGTTTTAGACTTGAACTTCAGCAGGTTTGCCCAGAGAAGAATTTCTGCCCTTTGCAGTTTCCTTCGGAGGGTTCCACTGGGAGCTTGTGTGAGCAGCTGAGAAGTGTAACTGTTAGCTCTTCCCCTTCTCTCAGCAAAGGGATTTAATTAAACTCAGTTCATACGCATAATTCACACATCTTAGATTGTTCTTTTCTAAGCCCCTTTCGGTATTGCTTTGGCTGCTAATAGCAGCCTGCCTGGGATAAAGGGGAAAGATTTATGCCGACAAAACATACCCTGTATTTTTTTCTTTGCTTAATAAAGAGCATGCCCAGTAATTAGAGGAGCCGGTTTATGTGTGTCATGGAAGAAGGAGATTGGGACAATAATAATTTCACAAAGTTAGCAAGAGTCACTATTATAGGCCGGGCGCGGTGGCTCACGCCTGTAATCCTAGCACTCTGGGAGGCCGGGGCGTGCGGATTGCTCGAGGTCAGGAGTTCGAAACCAGCCTGAGCAAGAGTGAGACCCCATCTCTACTATAAATAGAAAGAAATTAATTGGCCAACTAATATATATAGAAAAAATTAGCTGGGCATGGTGGCACATGCCTGTAGTCCCAAGCTACTCAGGAGGCTGAGGCAGCAGGATTGCTTAAGCCCAGGAGTTTGAGGTTGCTGTGAGCTAGGCTGATGCCATGGCACTCACTCTAGCCTGGGCAACAAAGTGAGACTCTGTCTCAACAACAACAACAACAACAAAAAAGAGTCACTATTATTGTATACCTGCTGGTCCGTAAAGAACTGAATTCTTATTTCTTCATGTTTGTTGGGGGTGTCATAGGTAATGCTACCTCAAAAATCTACATTTGAGTTAAACTAGATGCTAAGTTCTTCATTAGATAAACACATTATAAAGGGAAGAAGAGAATTGGTGATTTCTACTAAATTTCAGTTATCTTTAGAGCCTACTTACTACCTCCAAACTTACCTACTTAAAGCCAGATTTTATTCCATTCATCTACAAAATAAGCTTTGTACCTATCTAATATTCACACAGTAACTCCTATAAAAGTAAATTTGGTGAAAGAATTCAAGGCCTTCCGTAACTTAGCCTGATTTCATCTCTCCAGAAACTAGACACTCTTCTTAGTGTCTGATATTATTAATCTATGGCTTTTCTTCAAACTCTGCACATTTCCCCTTTCTGCTGTTGTCTGTTCAATTAGTTCTTTGTGCAGTACAGCTTACTGGTTACGAGCACAGCCTCTGTGTACCAAACTTTGTTCCACAGCTTAGTAGTTGGGCAATCTTGGACAAGTTTTTTAATTTACCAGTGCCTTAGTGCTGCGGTCCCCAATCCTCAGACTGTGGCTTGTTAGGAACCAGGCAGAACATTGCTGTCTGAGCTCCCCACCCCCATCAACCCCCTAACCATCCATGGAAAAAAAATTGTCTTCCATGAAAGTTAGGAACCAGGCCTCGCAGCAGAAGGTGAGAAGTGGGCCAGTGAACAAAGCTTCATCTGTATTTACAGCCGCTCCCCGTTGGCTCCCCTCCATCCATATCACCACCTGAGCTCCACCTCCCCTCCCCTCCCTCCCTCCCCACCTCCCACCTCCCGTCTGTGGAAAAATCCTCTTCCATGAAACCAGTCCTTGGTGACAAAAAGGTTGGGAACCACTGCCTTAGTGTATCCACCAAAAAAAAAAAAAAAAAAAATGGAACTAGTGTTGCCATGAGTTAAATGAAATAAGGCATATATAGTCCTTAGAACATTGTTCTGCTTATAGTAAGCATGCAATAAGTATTAGCCATGATGACGGTGATGATGACAATGATGGTGGTGATGATGACTGGAACGCCCTTCCCCCAAATCTGCTTGTTAAAATTTTACTTGTTCTAGATCTATTCAAATTCTACCTTCTCTAATCTATCTCTGCTTTCCCCCTACCCCCAGCTTATATTTAAATTGACTAAAATACGTGTTGAGGAGTGATGGTGTATGGGAGAAGATAGTAGCTTCATGGAGAAACTGAGTGTTGACCGGAAATGTCGAATGAAGTGATTGTTAATGAAGGCTGACAAAGAAAGGGAGGCATGGCCAAGCCTGAGTGGGGGGAGGATGGGGTGATATGAGATAGAAAAAGGCAGAGTATTTATAGGGAAAGGTCATGAATTTTTCTTTGTCTATGCCTGAAATCACCCAAGGGGAGATACAGTTCTGATGTTGGGGAAATAGGACAGTTAAAAAGATTACTCTGGGCCGGGCGCGGTGGCTCAAGCCTGTAATCCTAGCTCTCTGGGAGGCCAAGGTGGGCGGATCGTTTGAGCTCAGGAGTTGGAGACCAGCCTGAGCAAGAGCGAGACCCCATCTCTACTATAAATAGAAAGAAATTAATTGGCCAACTAATATATATAGAAAAAAAAAAAATTAGCCGGGCATGGTGGCGCATGCTTGTAGTCCCAGCTACTTGGGAGGCTGAGGCAGCAGGATTGCTTGAGCCCAGGAGTTTGAGGTTGCTGTGAGCTAGACTGACGCCACGGCACTCACTCTAGCCTGGGCAATAAAGTGAGACTCTGTCTCAAATAAAAAAAAAAAAAAAAAAAGATTACTCTGCACACAGCCATGTGCCACATAATGGTTTGGTCAACAAAGGACTGCATATACGGTGGTCCCATAAAATTACAATGCCATATTTTTACTGTGCCTTTTCTCTGCTTAGATACACAAATACTGTTGTGTTACAATTGCCTACAGTACTAAGTACAGTAACACACTGTACAAGTTTGGTAGCTAGGAGTAGTAGGTCATACCATATAGCCTAGGTGTGTAGTAGGCTACACCGAACACATTTCATCGATAGTATGCCCATCATTAAGCGGTGCATGACTATGGTTGTGTTGTGAGGTTCCAATGAACCAGACCTTAACAAATCTTTCACTTTGTTCCATCACCTGTCTTTTGTGTTTATAAATACTTATGTGAAACACATTTTTATAATAATAGCTTGTTTATATTTGTAATATATTGATGTGGTTAACAGAAAGCAAATAAAATCCCTGTTGTATAGAAAGTTTGACTTCAAGAAAGCAAAAGAATGCCCAGATCATTAGCAGAGAAATCAGTGTCCTTTTCCAGGTCATTGATGATCATATCAAAGGGTATGGCCATGACATAGACCACATGGTGCTCCCTTCAAGTCTAGTGAGCTGGATAAACCACCCTGTGGGCTGCAGTCGTGCAGCCCGATTTTTCCTTAGGACTGTCTGTAGGACCTCATTGGCATGTTCTTCATTAGAGGAAGATTCCTGTCATGCCCCACTTTTTCAGACCCGAAAAAGCTAAAGTCTATAATAGCCAGGACGGTTTAGTCCTACTCAGATGTAGGCCAGGAGGACCTTTATCCACAGGCTAAGGAAGCTCTATTGAATTCCCTAGTTAATCCCAGTAAGGCAGCCATATTGAGTAGATTTACCCATCTGCTGCTGAGATATGAAGTTGGTATTCCACAAGAAAACCTATACAGTATATGGGCACTTTGGGCATACACTGGCCTTCTCTTAATCTTGCCATATTCCCTAGGCTTTCCTCTTGGTCTTATTTGCACAAGGACTTGAGCCTTCATGAATTCCAGGTCAGTTGACCAAGGTTCTGGTACTCTACCTAGCCCTCACCAACCACTGTTTGCCAGAGATTATGTCCCCCAGGAAGTGGCTAAGATTTTTCTCTTAACCAAATATACCATTAGCAACCATGACACTGCCATGGTTCTGCTGTCATTCTCTGCCAGCTGAAATGGACCATCTTTGACACAGGCACAAGCCCAGATAAATCCTGAGGTTAGTATACGCATTGGACCCTGCCCAATGGGGTCAGTGCTACACCTGGGTTAGTTTCCATAGACCATTTCTGCCCATTGCAAACTAGCCTGCTGCTGAGATCCCAGCATGCTTGTAGCTTGTGCTGCTTGTGCCTGCCCAATATGTGAGCTAAATTTACCCTCTGGTCTACCTGACCCTGAACCTTCCTCTTTAAAAAAATGTGTGGAAAGAAAAAGGGGTATTCCTCTATAGGCTGGCTGAATATTTAGCAGAGTCTGCGTCACGTTCAACACTTTCCCTTGTTTTATTTCAACTTGTCTTTAGTAAGGATGTATAATAACTTTTAATTATTTGATATATAATAGTAGATCAGAAAAACTTCTATATTCTATACTCCAAGTATCTTTAATTTTCCATAACTATCATTGAAAGCTCTTTCTGATGGTTTTAAATTCTTTTCGTTGTTGTTATTATTGATAAGTGTTTCTCTTCAGCTGTTGCATTGCACAGCCAGGCTTAATAGATTGAAGTTATAGGCTTTCAGCACTCCCCCCACCCCCCCATGGCTCAATCAAGATGGAAAAAAACAATACAAGAGCTGACATATACAAGGAATCTTTATCTCTACCAAGAGCATTGCGGTTAGGTATAATGACTGCTTGAGGGTTTGCTGATTCAAATGTCTATGAGTTAGCTGAGGACTTTGTTGTATGCAATGCTTAATAAGCATTGCCATCACCATTGTCAATCATTGTCATCGTTGTTATCAACATCATCATCATTTTAGCTGACATTCTTCGGGTATAAGAATGTCTTTGTGCATATTGTATTTTAGGAATACATTTGCAGTGAATGAAGTTCTATAGATGGGGTAGCAATTGGAATAAGCTTGTAACAGTGAATGGGTTTTAATTTTTTATGTACAACTTTGGTTTAGAGGATATGTAAACTACACAACAGGGTAGAAGGTGCCAATTCAATATATCAGAGGTGCACTGTGCGAACGCTGGCTAGGATCTGGGCATTGGAAGGATGCTTTGCTCCCCAGCCTGCCCTCTCACTGCAGACCCATTTTTACAAAGAAGATATATAAATGGCCAACAGATACATGAAAAGGTGCTCAACATCACTAATCATCAGGGAAATATAAGTCAAAGCCACAATGAGATGTCACCTCACACCTGTTAGAATGGGTGTTATCCAGAAGTCAAAAGATGGCAGGTGTTGAGAATGTACAGAAAAGGGAATCCTTGTGTACTGTTGGTGGGAATGTAAGTTGGTACAGTCATTATGGAAAACAGCATACAGTTTCCTCAAAAAGTTAAAAATAGAAGTACCATATGATCTAGCAATCCCACTTCTAGGTATTTATCCAAAGGACGTGAAATCACTCATTTTTCACAGTAGCCAAGATATAGAATCAGCCTAAGCATCCATCAGAGGATGAGTGGATGAAGAAAATGTGTGGTATGTATACATACATGTGTGTGGTATATATATTATATACTGAATAACATATAATATTATTCAGCCTTAAAAACAATCTACTACCTGCAACAACATGGACAAACTTGGAGGACATGATGATAAATGAAATAAACCCAGACACAAAAATACGGTTACGGCGTGATCTCACTTACGTGTGGAATCTAAAAAAGTTGGGCCGGGCTCGATGGCTCACGCCTGTAATCCTAGCTCTCTGGGAGGCTGAAGTGGGCGGATCATTTGAGCTCAGGAGTTCGAGACCAGCCTGAGCAAGAGCGAGACCCCATCTCTACTATAAATAGAAAGAAATTAATTGGCCAACTAATATATATAGAAAAAATTAGCCGGGCATGGTGGCACATGCCTGTAGTCCCAGCTACTCGGGAGGCTGAGGCAACAGGATTGCTTGAGCCCAGGAGTTTGAGGTTGCTGTGAGCTAGGCTGACGCCACGGCACTCACTCTAGCCTGGGCAACAAAGTGAGACTCTGTCTCAAAAAAAAAAAAAAATAAATAAAAATAAAAAAGTTGAACTCAGTAGAAACAGAGCATAGAATGGTAGTTTCCAGGGGCTAGGGGTTGGGGAAAATGGGGAGATCTTGGTCAAAGGGTACAAACTTCCAGTTATATGATAATTAAATTATTAATGTACAGATCTAATGCATGGTGTAGTAACTACCATTAATAATAATGTATACTTGGAATTTGCTAAGAGAGATTTTAAGTATTCTTAAAACCAGGGTAACTATGAAGTGATACATATGTTCATTAGCTTGATTATGGTAATCATTTCACAATATATACATGTATCAAATCATAGTGTATACCCTTAAATATGCACAAATTTTATTCGTCAGTCACACCTCAATAAAGCTGAAAAAAATCCCAGATGTATTTTTCAAAGCTGAACTGTGTGGAGTATGGTCCAGGCACCATGCCGGGCATGTTACATACAGCAGAGTGGTTATTCCTTCCAAGAACCCTAGGATGTAGGAGCTCTTATTATCCCTTTTATTGATGAGGAAACTGAAGCTTAGAAAAAAACAACACACAACATCTCATTAGCTACTAAGTAGCATGTCTGAGCTTTAAAACATTTCTTCCAGAATAAGAAAGAAAAAAAAAAGGACATCATTTGAAAGAGTAAGAGATATCTCTGAAAATAATCTGTTGTAGAATTCAAAAGAAAATTCCAGAAAACTGCTTCTTCAATAGGCAGTTGAAGTTCAATAGGCTGCAAGAAGATATGGTTCTTATGACCTGGGAAGAGAGGCATAAAGATGATCAAGATGAAAATTTACTGGAATAAGAGGAAAATATAACAAAATGAGACACAGGAAGCCAGAACAAATCATCCTAGTTTGAATATATGTTTGCATCTAGCTTTAGATTGTCTGTCAATCTGTCATTGTTCTATCTGCCCATCATCCTCTTGCTACTGTCACTCACTTTATCACAACTTTGTAATATATTAAAATCTGGTAGGGTAAGGCTGACTTCATTATTCTTCAGTATGCATTTATGATTGTAAAAATCTCTCATCAAAATACAACAAAAGAAAACTTCCTTATTCTTGTAAAGTACACCTAGCAAAAACCTGCAGCAAACCTATTTAATGGTGAAATGTTTAAAGTTAGGAACAGGACAAGAAAGCCAACCGTCACTGCTTCTATTCAGTATTAATCTAGAGGTCCTACCCAGTAAAGTAAAAAGAAAGAACAAAAAGAGAAGATACAAAGATTTGAAAAGAAGAAACAAAACAGGCCTTATTCTCAGATGATACGAGTGAAAGCATAGGCATTTAGAAGGAATCCACAGATAAACTGCTACAACTGAGATGAGTGCTCATCACTCTTCTTGGATACAAGTTCAAATATTAAAACCCATTCAGTTCTTATACAATTAGAGCCAGGGACCTGATCTAGAAGGGCCTGTAGGCTTGGTGTGGGGAAAGTGATGGTAGGGAAGCCCATATAGGCTTTTGAGTAAGGGAGTGTCATGATCACAGTTTTGTACTAACAGGCTCCTTCTGGCACTGCAGAGAATGAAGTGGAAGGGGCAAGAGGAGAGGCAGGGAGCCCCCGGGGAGCACTCAGGCTGTTGACATAGGCCAGGTGAGAAATAGCAGTCACTAGGTATGCTTGGTACATGCGGAGATGGTAAGAAGTCGTGTATCAAACAAACATTGAACAATGACTTGTACAAATGATTCATCTAAAGTGGCATAAGTGATTAAAAAAAGAGGAAAATAAAGAAGTTAAAGTGCTGAAAATTGAATATATTAGGAAAAAATGTTTTCCATCAGATGGCAAAAAATGAACAACCTACACCATAAGGAACACATTACATCTGATAAGAAAACACAAAGTCTGTAATAAATTGTCCACTCTGCTTGCCTTTGTCACCTGATTGATAGTCATTCACAAACTTCAGAACAGATTCTGTACAAGTGTGCTGATTTTTAAAAATCCATTGACAGCCAGAGAGAAAAAGAGAGACTTTTCAAAGTGGATTGAATTCATTCTCTGGAAGAGAAAGGGTCATACTTCGTTGCTGAGAGGCAGAATAATTCCAAGTAAGATTTTAAAAACATGAAATAGCATATTTAAATTTAATCAAGATGCTATAAGTTGACTTTTCCATCTAGCCTTTCTTGTTGTAATTTTAGACATTCCAAATGGAATATTTCAGATGTGAAGGATCTGGAACCCTGAAAAGAAAAGCAAGCCAGTGTTGCCTGAGCCCCAACCAAACAGCAGTGGTTCCCGTCACACGGGAGGTGTCCATGCTAGGGGGCAGGAGGAGCTGCCTAAGGGCACAGAACTGGCTGGGACAGTACTGCCCCATGGCCCCATGGGAGGAGGCCAGAGTAGGAGACAGAAAAAAAAGAAAAAAGAGCATGACAGAATTGACAAGATTGTTAGCTGGACATGGGTATAAACTCTCCAGAAACACTCCTAGAAGCTCACAGAAATCTTTTCTGGAGACTTTGCTAGGGATGAAGTTGTTACCCTCATAAATTTCCCACTCAAAGAATTCTTCTTCTGAAAAGTAGAGTAAAACCCCACAGAAAATTAAACTCATATTTAGAGAAGCTAGAGCTTGAACACCAAACCAAGCAAGTGCTTGTTCATCACCTCTGCAGAGAACCAAAGGATATAATTCATAATGATAGCATCTGTGCCTGCCTGGCTACAAAAGGCCTTCTTCACACGTGTAAAACAAGCATGAGATGGATTCGGTGTGGAACTTGTTTATGAATCTACAGGCAAGTAGATAGCTGTAATTAAATCCTGTTCAGACCCCAACTTCTTCACTTACTGGGTGCCTGAGCACCTTAACTGCTTTGTTCTCAACTTTTTGTTGTACATACTACATTTTTAAATAAATATAAGGTGCTTAGGACACAGCTTCAAAAAATCTTTACTGTAATTAAAACCAGCTATTGAGAAAAGAGGTAGCAGTTTGCAGAGTTGTCCTAAAAAAAAGTGGCAAAAAGTATATATATATGTATATTATATGTGTTATTTATGAGATGGTACACCTAAAAACCACCAAAGCCATACTGGTGAGGAAGTCAGGGGAAATGGAATTATATAGTTTGAGCATCAAGGACTCAACTGTTGAACACCCCAGCTAATTTGATCTCACCATTTTGGGAAGTAAGGAGTAACTATGAACATTGGTGCTTAGTTGTTGTATTGTTTCAGTTTAATGATTTTTTTTCTGATTTGGTCTGTTATCAAAAAGAAGTGATCATCAACTAAGGTGATAATTCTGCCTTTGAAGACGGAGGCACAATGCTGTGATCGAGAGCATTCATGGGCGAAGGTAGGGCCTTGAGACCCCCACCTTGTGTTTATGTCAAGAGACACCTCTCAGGGGCACACCAGCTTTGAACCACGGCCCTGCACAGAATGTTCTTTTATTTTCCTGGCCTGTGATGGGCAGCAGAAACTGACCCTTGATGGTTTTCAGAAAGTTTTGGAAAGACGGTGGAAAGCTCATATGCCTGCTGGGTTGCTGGAGATCTAGCTTTGGGGGCGGAGCAGGAACCAGGAAAGATAGAAAACAGCAGGGACCAACCCAAATACTGCCAAGGATCCAAGTCGTGGGACCAGTGGCACCCCGAAGCACCCCCTCTGTGCCCCACGGCCAAAACAGCCAGGCCCAAAGTGCTGCACTCACCTTAAAGCCCTACCACTCGATTCATGCCAGGGGGGTTCACGTGGTCAAGGTTAGGCCACCTGCCTGCCCCCAACTGCTAAGGAGGCTGAGGAGAGGAGGATCTGGACTTTTCATTGTTTCCCATGACAACTCTCACAAGACTGAGAATTCCTCATGGGAAAGTCTGATGCTGGGCTGTAAAAAAAAAAAAAAAAAAAAAAAACAAGACCCAAAAATGACTTCCAAAAAACTATCCATTACAACACTAGGTTTATGATGCAGAATGCAATGAATTGCTGACACAACTCAAAATCCGGCAACAGTGTGTATCAAACCGTGTTCAAACTCCCTGGCTGCCAATAAGGAAAAACCCTTATCTATAGCTGGAAATGAGGAACGCTTTCCTTAATTCCGTGCTGGCATTCGGGTCACTGTCATGCCTTCATGCCGATGAGTGGAACTTTAAGAGCTTTGTTGGCACTTGCTTTTGTGAGCGAGTCTGCGGATAACAGGTACGTGAACAGACACACGCGCTTATTGGCTGTTGTCCCAGCATGTGAGGGGACACGCCCTGTGAATTAGCCTCTGAACAAGCTCAGATCTTAGTGGGCGATTGCAGTGACCTTGAACATGAAGAAAGTGAACGTGGAGGAAACATGCATGAAATGAAGCTCTCCCTGTGAAGGAGAAACTAAATTGAGAGACCAAACTAAAAAGACCAAAGATGTTTCCTTCCATCCTCGTGGTTTGTAAAACAGACAGATGAATGTTGACATTATTTGAGTGGCAGACCGTTTCAATGTTGGCTTCTAACAAGCTGTGACGATCAGTGAGTGCCAGTACATCCAGGGAAGGGTTAACTCTTGGGATGAGAAGCCTTTACAGTACTTTAGGGGGAAAAAAAATTATATTGGCCTTCACAAAACCCACACTTTCAAAAAGAGGAAGTATGTTTTGCAGAACCCAGCAGTCGGGAGATAAAACCAGAATAATTCAGTTTAGCTACTGAGGCCTGGTGTACCTCAACAGATGTGATAACAGAATGTAAATATTGAGATCCAGCTGTCAGCCTGTCGGCCTTACACACAGAGGTTAGAGGAACTTGTTGCTCTGGCTGTGAGCTGGCTAAGGGAAGGCAGGAAATTCAGAAGAGAATATTTTATTAGATTTTTTTCCTTCTAAGTTGGAGGCTTAAAAAAGGAAAACAATACAGAGGAAATGCAGGGCTTCCTCCCCGTCGGGTGATGTCTGCTTCACCCTACCTGTCCTGTCTGTCACCCCGCCAAGGGAGCAGGCAGTTGGCTCTTTCCAAGTACTTTTCTAATAGACCTTGCTGGGGAGTGCCCGGTCTGATTTAGCTGTAAGGCACAGAGCTTGACCTTGACCTTGAGGGCTGCAGGCTGACCGCTGGCTAATCCCATCCCGGCAGCCTGTATTTAAAGCTCTCCGATGGGGTCCCGCCGCTTCATAGAGTCTTTTCATTTGGCTTCTACTCTGATAATACACAAATGCAAAAATGTCAGGCAGAGGTGAGCACTATCATGGCGTAGAACAGGAGAGAGAGACGGAATGACTGGGGCTACTTTACAGGTAGATCAGGGAGAGCCTCGCCAAGGAGGCGACATTTGCACTGAGACCTGAAGGGAAAGAGGCAGCCAGCCATGTGGAGACCTGCCAGAAGGTAGCTGTAGGCAGAAGGAATAGCAGAAGGGCCTAAAGCAGCTGTTAGGAGAACACTGGAGCCGGGGAAGCAAGAAGGGCTGGAGTCCAAGGGGTATTAGTGGCACAGGGCACTGTGGAGACTGGAAGTCTATGGTGAGGACTGTAGATTTCCTTTCTTTTTCTTCCTTCCTTCCTTTCTTTTCGTTTCTTTTTCCTTTTCTTTCTTTTCTTTGTTTTCTTTTCTTTTCTCTCTCTTCTCTTCTTTTTCTTTTTTTCTTTTTCTTTTTCTTCTTTTCTTCTTTCTTTCAACACAGTCTTGCTCTGTTGCCTTGGCTACAGTGCTGTGGCGTCAGCCTAACTCACAGCAAACTCATACTCCTGGGCTCAAGCAATCCTCCTGCCTTAGCCTCCCGAGTAGCTTGGACTGCAGGTGTGCACCACCATGCCTGGCTAATTTTTTGTATTTTTAGTAGAGACAGGGTCTTGCTCTTGCTCAGGCTGGTCCCGAACTCGTGACCTCAAGTGATCCTCCCACTTTGGCCTCCCAGAATGCTAGGATTAGTGGCATGAGCCACAGCGCCTGGGCCGTATATTTTATTTCATCATGTGATAATAGAGATTCAAGCAGGAGAATGATATAATTTTGGTGTGGTGTTTTTTCTTTTTTTTTTTTTTTTTTTTTTTTTGAGACAGAGTCTCACTTTATTGCCCAGGCTAGAGTGAGTGCCGTGGCGTCAGCCTAGCTCACAGCAACCTCAAACTCCTGGGCTCAAGCAATCCTGCTGCCTCAGCCTCCCAAGTAGCTGGGACTACAGGCATGTGCCACCATGCCCGGCTAATTTTTTTTCTATATATATATATTAGTTGGCCAATTAATTTCTTTCTATTTATAGTAGAGATGGGGTCTCGCTCTTGCTCAGGCTGGTCTCGAACTCCTGAGCTCAAATGATCCGCCCACCTCGGCCTCCCAGAGAGCTAGGATTACAGGCTTGAGCCACCGCGCCGGCCTTGGTGTGGTGTTTTTTCAAACCTCAACTGCTATGGAGAGAATGGATTATGGCAGGGGTGGAGGGAGGAAGTGGAATAGTGATCACAGTGACAAGACTGTTATAGCAGTTCAGGGAAGAGATGCTGCTGGCCTTGGCTTGGGTGGCATTAGCAGTGTAGGAATAAGGGGTGGACTTGGGATGTGTTTTGGAGGTAGAATTTATTGATGGGCTTTGCTGATAGATTGGATATTGCAGGAGAGGGAAAGAGACGACTAAACAATGATGGGTAGGTTTTTTTTTTGGCTTGAGCAGCTGGGGAAATGGCAGCACCATCTTGTGTCTTAAGGCCAGGAAGACTGGAAAAAGTGTAGATCTGTAGAGGCGAGACACAAAGAATTCTGATTTGGCCAAGAGAGCTCTGAGATGTCCATCAGAAACAAAAGTGGAGGTGTGACGTGGGCTGCTGGATGTCCTGTGTCGCAGTTTATGTCACAAACTCCAGGTCAGGTTGGGATTGCAATGTAAACTTTAAAAAATAAAATTAAAAAGTGCTAAAAGAAAACTGACAACTATTTTTATAACCTCAGTATTATAAAAATGTTTTTATAATTTCAAATCATAAATAAAAGACAGATTTGACTACATAAAATTTAAGACCTCTAGGCTATAAAAAAAAATATAGGAGCAGAGACAGCCAATGATACCCCTGTATAGTCCATTATATGGTAAGATCAAAAACAAACCCAGGAGTCATTCCTTGATGTTTATGGTGGTATGTTTACAATAGGATAAATTCTTCCTTGGGAAAATTCATACCACTAAAATCCTTATGATTTTACTAGAGTTTTTCTGGTTCAAAGGTTAGTTTTCTTAGTGGCTTCATTATATGAGAAGATCTTAACTTTTACAAAACACTATTGGATCAAATATCCCAGAATGACAGAACTTCATCAGCTCTACTCGTATATTCATGTTGAGCAAACATAGACCTTACAGTCAAATGATGCCATTGAAGTAAAACAAAATACCTTCTACCACCTAACCCAATGCATGGCATACAGTAAGTACTCAATAAATGCTGGAATAACTAATAAATATGAATAAGAACACTATTTAAGTTAAATGCTTGTAATGATGTACACATATTTAAAAGCATTTTATTGCCTCTGTTAACTGGCATGAACTATTTGTTTAAAGAAAAGGGTCTACCTGAAAATTCATTCTTGTCTCACAAGAAAAAAAATTAATTCTTGTTCAAAAGTCATACAGTTTCAAAGAAGCTCGGAACATATAAGTTTGGAAGATTATAGATTCAAGGCAGAAGCTCTTGCTTAAAAAACAAAACCAAATGTAGAGTACAGAAGATACAAAGGCATAATAAAGTGTTATTCATGATTTAGCCATTATTATTTAAATATTATTTTTTAAGGACCTTAGCTGATCTAATATAAGATCTTTAAACATAAGCCATGTTTATATAACTTGATGTGTGTAAATGTCAGAGCTAAAAGTCAAATTGTTGCTAAATATCATGTAAGAGGAACCAGGAAATTAATGTCTTACATTTAAACTGGTTTTAAGTTTTTAAACTTTAATGTACAGAAAGAAAGCTGATTGACAGATTATATAGCATTTTCCCTTTGATCATGAATATGTACCTCTGGCAGAATTTGTAACCCTAGTTTGAATTGTAACACTTATGAAATCAAAGCATTATTGTGCAATTTAAACTCTCATGTTCTGAATTGTACTTAATGGCTTATAATCCTATCACCATCAGTTAGTTTAAAAAGGAAGCAGCTTATTTATTAAAAGTGCAGAGGAAAATATATATACTTCTTGTCCTTTCAGATTACTGAATACATATAATTCATTCAATCAAAAAATATTTATTAGCACCCATGCTATGCCAGCTACTATGGGAGTGTTGGGAATAAAAGTGTTTTTTACCTTCAAGGAGCTTAAAATCTGATAGAATATACAGAGATGTAGATAGGAAACTAATACCAGGTAATCAGTGCTAAGGGTGGAACAGGGAGCCAGGTGCTTAGGAAACAGCTAAAGGACTAACTCATTTCTGGGTAACTGCATATGTGAAGTTCCAAACACGAGAGTCACCTTTGCACATTTGAGGAACTGAAAGTAGTTTGGTTTAGGTTGGAGTTGAAGAAAGAAAGACACATCAAAGGTGGGCAGTGGGTTTCCATTTATAAAGTACTATAAAATTTTTAAAGATCTTCTTTCATTGTTTGCCTCTGAATATCTCATATAGTAGCAGCTATTTTCAGTCTATCATACTCTTTAACTTTCTCAAAACTCCCTTTCAAATTATATGCTGACATCAAAACATAATAAAAAAGTAAGGCACAGAAAGGGAGAAGATGTTTGTGATACATATATCCAACCAAGAACTTATATGCAGAATATGTAAAGAATTCATACTAATCAGTAAGAAAAAAGGCAGACAACCTAATAGGGAAAAATGAGCAAAAGACTTTATTAGTCTGGATCCCTTGAGAAGTAAATACCAAGATGGGATTAAACACACAAGGGTTATTTTAGAAACAATGTATGGGTGTTAGGAAGCGGGAAGGCATCTGGGGCTGCAGGAAGAGCCACCAGATCACAGCGCAAATCTGGTCTTGAGTAAAGGCAAGAGGGAGAGAAGAGTGGCTAGAAGCTTCTTAGACTGCTGTATAGTCCCAGAAGTGTCAACAACATTGTTGGCAAGTCATCAAGACAAAGTTGGCTATCAGAGGAGTCCCATGTTTCCTACAAGTGGGTTTGCCTTAGAATCCCTGTGGGACACATGGCCTTGGTGCAAATACTGCAATAGATTCCAAAGTGCAAGAGCTGAGGCCCTTTACCAGCCATGCTCCCTGGAATGTCATTAGGACACTCAAGTAGTGTCACTGTGTGGTGGGGTCATGAAGAACTGAGCCCTCTTGCCAGTGGCCTTGTTGGTGAGTCATCTGGGAATCAGATCCTCCAGCCCCAGTCGAGCCTTCAGATGACTGCAGCCGCTGCTGACAACTTGGCCACAACCATTTGAGAGTCCCTGAGCCAGCACCCAAGCTGCTTCTGCATTCCTGACCTACAGAAACTGTGAGATAACAAGTGTTGGTTGTTTTTTGGCACTAAGTTGGAGGGCAATTTGTTACGCAGCAATTGATAACTAATATAATGCCCCTCTGCCACGTTTTTAAAATTTAAAATATATCAAGAATTCAGTTCCGCTTAATGTATAAACATAGATACCTGCATATTTCACCGTATGAATGTGTAATGATGTAAGATCTTTTCAACTAGAGAGTTATAAAACTTACTATAATAAATTCAAGTGAAACAGAAGTATATAATGCAAAAAGTCTCCACCTATAATGACAATTTTACTAACATGAGTAGCCACTATTAATATTGTTAAGTGAGTTCTCTCAGATGTTTTGTATACAAATAAAAATGTGTCATCTTACAACTTGCTTTGAAAAATTGACAATGTATTATGTACATTTTCTGTGTAAGTTCATATAGAGTCTAGCTATTAATAACATAAGTAGTTTCATTATAAAAACATACTAAATTTGCTTAATTATAAATATTTATGTAGTATTCCATTGCATCTATCATAATAGGCATTAATTTGTATAGAGTTTTTTATTATTACACACAATTCTGCAATAAACATTCTTCCATATGTTGAAGAATGCAGTGAACATTCTTCTACACATAACTAGGCTTAGTTTTCTGTTGCAGAAAATGGAAATAATTATAGCATTAATTAATTAACAACCCTGGATTGTTGTTAGTATCAAATGAGATGTAAAACAATTAATGTGATGTCTGACATACAGTAAATTTTCAATAGTTATTGCTATTACTTAGGCATTATTGAGTTGAAGGTTATACATGATGTGAATTTTGGTAAGGTATGCCAAATTACCCTCCAAAATGGATGTACCAGTTATACTTTACTAATAAAATGTGTGAAGATATTCCATTTTTCACATCCTCACCAGCTCTGTATATTATCAGTTAAGATTTTTTTTAGTCTGCATGTAAAACAAAAAACCAAATCAAACAAAAACTTGTTTTAAATTTCCTGTCACACATGTGAATCCATTGGAGGTTATTAGTGAGGTTGAGTATCTTTTCATGTTTTTTGGCCTCTCCTATTTGTCTATCATTTTTAGAGACAGAGTCTCACTCTGTCATTGTCTATCTTTGTATTGTCTCTTCATACCCATTTTTCTGTGAAATTATTAACTTTTTTCTTAAATCTGTAATTCTTTATGAATTATGAGTAATGTTTTGTCTGTCATATATGTTGCATATATTTTTCCAATTTGATCCTTTGGTTTTCAACATTGCTAATTTTTTTTCCCATTCTGAGTTTTAAATTTTTATATAGTATATATGTCAATTTAAAAAAATTAAGCCTACTGTATTCATGGATTGAAAGACTTGATATTGTTAAGATGGCAGCACTACCCCAAGTAATATAGAGATTCAGTACACTTCTTATCAAAATTCCTTTGAACATTTTTTTAAGAAATAGAAAAGCCAATCATCAAATTTATATGGAATTACAAGGGGTCACAAATAGCCAAAGGAATATTGAAAACTAAGAAAGTTGGAGGAATAATACAAAAATTTCAAAAATGAGTACAGTAATCAAAACAGTGTGGTACTGGCAAAAGGATAAACAGACAAACCAGTGGAATAGAATTGAGAATCAGAAATAAAGCAGTATATGTGGCCAACATAAATGTAAAAGATAAAACCATACAACTCTTAGAAGAAACATGGAGGTAAATATTCATGGATTTAGCAATGAAATCTTAGAAATCACATCAAAAGCACAAGCAATAAAAGTAAAATAGATAAATTGGATGTTATCAAAATTAAAAACTTTTGTGCATTAAAGAACATTATTAAGAAAGTGAATAAAACAGCCTACAGAATGGTAGAAAATATTTGCAAATCATTGAAAAGGGCCTAGTATCCAGAATATGTAAATAACTCTTGCAATGCAATAATGAAAAGACAGACAACCCAGTCCAAAAAAATGGGCAAAGGACTTGAGTAAACATTTTTCTAACAAAGATATGCAAATGGCCAACAAGGACAGGAAAAGATACGGAACAGCATTAGCCATTATGGAAATGTGACTCAAAACTACAATGATGTACTGCTTCACACCCACTAGGATGGTTATTTTAAAAAATGGAAAGTAAGTTTTGTCAAGGATGTAGAGAAACTGGAATCCTTGTACATTGCTGATGGGGAGAGATTACTTAATGGATACAGGAATCTCTCTTGGGACATGAAAATTTTTGGAACTTGATAGAGGTAGCCATTGCAAAACATTGGGACTGGACAAAATGCCACTGAACTGTACACTTTAAAATGGTTAATTTTCTGTTACATGAATTTTGCTTCAATAATAAAAATTAGGCCTGGCACGGTGGCTCACGCCTGTAATCCCAGCACTTTGGAAGGCCCAGGTGGGAGGATCGCTTGAGGCCAGGAGTTCAAGACCACTCTGAGCAACATAGAAAGACCCTATCTCTACAAAAAAATAAAAATAAAAATTAGCAGGCATGGTGGTGCACACCTGCAGTCCCAGCAACTCAGGAGGCTGAGACAGGAGGATCGCTTGAGCCCAGGAGTTTGAGGCTGTGGTGAGCTGTGATCACACCATTGCACTCTAGGCCAGGTGACAGAACAAGACCCTGTTTCGAAAAACAAGCTAAGAAAGGCCTCTTCTTTATTGGCTCATGTCATTGAGGAGTTCATCTTTCAAGTATGATTTGACTAGGTCTTGAGCTCCATTTCGTAAAGTTATTTCAGTTCTTCCCTCCTCTGTGTGTTGCCTTTATGCCCAGGATGGCTTACTTCATTGTATCCAAATGGACACAGCAGTTCCTGGTCTTCTTCCATGGACTAAGCCTTCCAGAAGAGAGATTTCCTCTTCCTCCAACTGTCATTCTGATTGGACCAATGTAGGTCACGTGACTACCACTGAATCAAACACTGGGGAAAGATTGTTTTATTTTATGCTAATTACATTAGGTCAGAGATTACCTGCTCTTGGAGCTGGAGTCACTCCCACCCAAACCAGATGGCTGCTGTCCAGTGGGAGAGAGTGGAGACTACAAAAACTGGTAGTAGCATCTGCCTCTGGGTTATGCCCTTGGGAAACTGAAGCATGGGGTGAAGAGAGAATTTCCATTGTATTCTCTTGTAGAGACTTAGAATTTTTATTATATATATGTGGCACCCATTTCTTAAAAATAACCAAACATCTCACAAATCTTCATCTGGAATTTGTTTTGATATAAAAAGTGAAACAGACACCCAGATTTTATTCTTTCCAAATTTAGCCAAACACCATTTATGGAATAATACCTCTTTTTTCCCCCTACTGATTTAAATACTTTCTTTATTATATCCTAACTTCCCAAATAAATGTAGATTTATTTCTGACTTTATCATCTGCTCCATTTTCCATGTTTCTGTTCCTATACCAGTAATAGTACAGCATTTCAATTGTAGCTTTAAAATATGTTTTAATCCTTGGTTGGGCAGTATACTTTCATTATCCTTTGTTCTTTATAAAAATAACTTTTTTGGCCATCAGCTCACATTTATGCTTCCAGGTAAACTTTAGAATTGTGTCTCGGTTTTCCAAAAAGGTACAGTGGGATTGAAATTGGAATTTCACTGAATGTATGATTTTTCAGGAAACAAATATCTTTACAGTATTAAGTTGTCCTATTCAATAATTAAGCATATTTTAGGCTAGGTGTGGTAGCTCATGCCTGTAATCCTAGCACTCTGGGAGGCCGAGGTGGGAGGATCACTTGAGGCCAGGAGTTCAAGACCAGCCTGAGCAAGAACAATACTGTCTTTACTAAGAATAGAAAAAATTAGTCGGGCGTGATGGTTTGCACCTGTAGTCCCACGTACTCAGGAAGCTGAGGCAGGAGGATAGCTGGAGCCCAGGAATTTGAGGTTGCAGTGAGCTATGATAACCCCATTGCACTCTGCCCAGGAGGACAGAATGAGACTGTCTCAAAAAAAAGGAGTTAAGCATATTTTATTTACTCAAGTCTACTTTTAAGTTTTTTAGTAATTTTTTAAAGGTTTATTTTTTAAGTTTATTTTTAAACTTGGTTTTCTTTATGTTTATGTTGCTATTATGAAAAAGATACTTTCATTATTTTTTATTTTCTTGATATATTAAGAAGTTATTGATTTTTATATACTTGTTTGGTAATCATCCATCTTACCTATTAGTGCTGATGAAATATTCTTTGCTATTTTGTTGAATTTTGGAAAGGAAGTTTCTATAAGCCTCTACTTACTATGTTATCGTTCCTAAACATTTGGAAAGGTTAGATTTAAGCCAAATCTAGAAAATCATATGGGATTTAGATGAGAGGAGGAATAATGAACAAAGACGCACAGGCAGGATGGATGAGGTGTTGTCAGGAAAGGATCAATGCATGAGGTTGGTTTATATGGAGAATCCAAAGTGGGGTTTGGTAGATTATATAGTAGAATCATTGAGTAGATTAGTAGGGTCATTAAAAGTCATTTGATACCATTTCATATCAATTAGGATGGCCATTATAACAAGTAAAAATAGAAAATGAGAAATAACAATTATTGGCAGGAATGTGTATTGCTGGTGGGGATAATGTAAGTGGTGCTGCTGCTATGGGAAGCAGTGTAGTGGTTCCTTAAAAGTGAAACAGAATTACTATATGATCCAGCAATTCCACTTCTAGGTATACATCCAAAAGATTGAAAGCAGAGATCAAACAAGTACTTGTACACTAATCCATAACAGCAGTATTCATAATAGCCAAATGGAAACAATCCAAGTGTCCATTGCCAGATGAATGGATAAACAAAATCTGGCATATATGTACAATGAAATATGAGTCATCTTTAAAAAGGAATGAAATTCTGATACATGCTACAATACAGATGAACCTTGAAACATTATGCTAAGTAAAATAAACACAAAAGGACAAATATTGTGAGATTATACTTATATGAGCAACCTAGAATAGGCAAAATCACAGACATAAAGTAGAATAGTGGTTACTAGGGATTGGAGGGAGGAGAAAATAGGGAATTATTGTTTAATGGGTAAAGTGTTTATTTGAGATGATGGAAAAGTTCTGGAAATGGATAGTGATGATGATTATACAGCATTGATAATGTACTTAAGGCCACTGAATTGTACACTTTAAATGATTAAGATGGTAAATTTTTGGACCTATTTTAACCTTGATGTGACGTTCAGCTCTGGAAATTTATATTTGTCAAGCCTTCCCTTCTATCTCCTCTGTTGTATCTTCCTATAATTTCTATTAGTTGAATGCTAGATGCCTGGGACTTATTTCTATGTATAATATAACTAGAGTAGTCTATCAATAAAGTAAACATCCACAGAAAATAGATTTTAATTTGTCAATAATTTATTCCAAGTTTGCGCAAGAGTGATCTCAAAAAATACCCTATCTCTACAAAAAATAGAAAAATTAGGTGGGTGTGGTGGCACATGTTTGTAGTCCCAGCTACTTGGGAGGCTGAGGCAGGAGGATTGCTTTAGCCCAGGGATTTGAGGTTGCAGTGAGACATGATGATACCATTGTACTCTAGCCCAGGAGACTGAGCAAGACTCTCAAAAAAAAAAAAAAAAGATATATTTTTCTTATTGTAAACTGGCAGATAGTTCTCTTAATGAAACAAAGAAGATATAGAAAAATATATACAAGAGAATAAATATCACTGAGAATTCTACCACTCATAGACAATGACTTGTAACATTTTGGTGATTTTTCTCATCCTATATCTACTGGTTTATACAGCTGAGGTCATTCACAAGAGACAATTTGCTTTCTATTTTTTGCATTAATACTATGCTACAAACATTTCTTTGCAGCTGACACGCTTCAATGCCTACTTTATATTCACTCTTACCTTCTTCATTGTTAACAGAACCATGAGTTTGTTTAAGAAGCCAATGTTTCCAACTAAAATATTCACCCTCCTGGAGCCCTTTGCAGCGAGGGGTGGCCATGTGACCCAGAACTATAATAACAAGTGACATGTAAGAGGGATTGCTAGCGGTGAGGGTGGGGCTTCTGAGAAAGCTTTTAGGTGGAACAGACTGTTGATTTGTTACTTTTGGCCTTGCACCTCTTTCTCTTCTTCCTGGCTGGTGTGCATACATGACACATTGGTGGTGAGGGGTCAGCGGTGACCTTGAATGCCACACATATAGGTGGTGGCACTGAAGGACTGCAAGGCTCTGAATCCTTGGTTCTCTCATTAAACACCAACATCAGCCCTGGTCTGCCTTTCCTTGGACTTCTTGATGCGTCAGCCAAACCCCTTAAGCCAAGGTTATGCTGGGTTCTGTGTTGCTTCCAGCCAAAACCAATATTATTAATACATTTAGTGAATGAATTTTAAATGCTTTCCTTTTGTATCATAAAATGCCAGTATGCACTGAATCTTCTCACCTTCTTTCAAGAAAACGTTCTGAGGTCGCTTAGAGTAAATGACACAAATAGCACAGGACCCTTTAAACCATGGTAACAGAGCAAGAACTAAAGAAAAAGATAGTTATTCTAGAAAACCTAGGGGAAGGAGAGCTACTGATGTTAAATCTAAAATTTACCTCACAGTCTCTGGCATCAAACTCTTGTTATCTAATACCTGAAAGCATCCCAGTTGTCGGTTTTTTCCTAGCACATAGTTCTAAGAAAAATACATCATGCGAATCTAATAAAAGGATATTTTAAACTATCTCTTTAAAAGTAGTTTTTAAAAGATGCAATTTTATCATATATTATGTAATACTAATTCCCAATTAAAAAAACCAAGTTCAAAACATTAAACTCTAATCCAATCTAGCCCCTTACTGAAAAATAGAATATCAAATTGTTTGCTGCTTTTTGTGTTTTTGTCAAGATGGTTGAGAGAAACTGTATAAAATGGCAGAGAGATTGAAGGACGTACCATCCCCTCTGGTTCTTCGTCGTGTGTTTTCCCCTCGATCAAGCCAGATCACAAAGGGAGTCTCAAATCAGAGCACCTCGTGTTGAGCTTCCATAATCACCTTTAACGTGTCTGGCCTCATTCACTTGCAATACATTGAAGGACATTATAAAAGTCTTGTACTGAGCCAGCGACTACGTTCATTGTTCAGACATGGTGAGGACGTTAGACACAGCAATTCTCAGTTTTTCACATGAAAAATGAGGCATAAGTTTTTTTAATACCCAGTATCAGGAAAAGCTTTTTATGTACTTGCGTGTTTTTTCCCCTAAAGAACTGGCGTGCTTTCTTCTTTTGCATAACATAGATAGCAGCTAATCATATTTCTCTTTTTCCTTTGGTTTCCAAGAAACTTAAAAGTAAATTTGCATCCGAGCTTTATCTTTATATCCATCATTTCTGTGTACTGTTCATTTCTACACCCAATTTTATTTATAATTTAAATAAATTATATAATTTAGATTATATATAATTATACATATATATAAATTTTATCTTTCCCTCTGTTTATATTTACCTTTACAAATGTTCACCTTAATAAATATCTTGCACCTCAAATTAAAAACTTATATTCCATAATACATATGTGGTTTCAAATCATAAGTAGAATATGGTTGGGTGGAAATAATTAAATGTAGGAAATCAAAATAATTTGTCCAAATATGCGACTTTCTGATTATCTGGTAATAAAAGGGTAGAATTAGAGAACCAAGGCATGATTAGTTAACATGGACCTCTCAAATATCAATAGCGTTAGCCAAGCTTTTTCTGGGTTTAAACAATACACATTTGGAGACCTGCATCATTTGCAAATGCTTGAATAACAGAAGCAAGGATAATAAATCCTGTAAGTAGCCAACAGTGCCAGACACAATCCTAGGAATTCTTCATGTGTTATCTCATCTGTAACTCATAGCAATTCCCCTATGAGGTCAATGTTATCATTATCTCTGTCTTTACAGATGAGGAAACTAGGTACAGGGAGTTCCTGTGGTTACCTGGAAAGTTAGCTGTGGGTCATATAGAGATCAGGGTGGGAATGGCAACGTTGATGTTTGCTATGTAAAGTAAACAGCCTCAGCAGTGGTATTCTCGCCAGCACTCTTCTTGGAAAGCATCTTTGCCTCTGCTCAGATGCTCATTGGTAGCTGGCTGGAAACTCTGACGTCTACACCCTAAGCACAGAAGAGATCACCTTGGCCTGGAGAACTTAGGGGATAAACGGATCATCCTCATCAACTTTAACAGCACCTCTTCCTAACGCCTCTAGAATGTTTGGCTTTGAGCAGGGCTGTGGTCAGATAAGCTCTGATCATTTAATTCCCAAGCCCACCCTTACAATTAAACCAGGAAGATCCTTGGGCACAGGGAAGCTCTGAGAAGTGATCTCATCAACTCGCAGTTCCCCAGCAGGTGACACCTGAATTCGCATCTACACAGAAAGTCCCCAGTTCCTGCAGATGAAGTTTTAAGTGCAGGGTGTTCAGAAAAAAGTCACGTTGCCTACAATCTGTGCAATACTGGCCCATTTCTGCACATGCATAGTGGCCTCTGTCACTAGTGCACATGCCCGACAGCTCCTGAAAACACTGTACAGGGTCGTGCAGTCAGATGGACCATGCAGAAACTATAAGGTGTGGGCACAGATCCAAGAAGCAAGAGCAAGCCCCCTAGAGCTGAGCCAGGAGCTAGCTTCAAACAGAATATCTTAATTAGCCAGCGTGTAAAAAAAAGAATTTTGCATTTCACTAGCAGCCTAGTGCTCCCATCCTCCGTACCTGGCCTCTTTCAGGGTCAAGACCGGTCCCTGTAGCTTGCAAACCTCCAGCTAGTTTCCAGCCATAGCGTCTGCCTTCTGCCTTGTTCTTTCCTGGAGGGTATAATTCAGTGAATCTCTCTTTTTGTTAATGCAAGACAGGTGAGTCTCTTGCTTTGCAATAAGGAGATAAATATCTATGGGCAAATAATCTGGTTGAACAGGAAATAATGCCATTTCCCAAGTCCTTTCATGGCCAAGTTCAATACTTTAGAGTAAATATTTATGGCTGTTGATGTGCTAATGAATAGGCAACTATTAATCAGAGGACCAGAAAGATAATGGCAACAAATGCGACTTCCTGAGAGCAGAGGGAGTAGGGGGCGACATGATTTTCCAGGGTCTGCATCTCTTCTTGCCATGGCTCCCAACTGTATCATAAGACAGAAGTTTAAACATTTCCTTGGCTCTCTCCCAGATGCATTAATTAGGCAGTCCTGTTCTGAGGAGAGCTTTGGAAAACATGTTGAAGTCCAAGCTACTCAGGGGAACGGGGGATGGGGTTGGGGGGAGACCCAGTGCAGACACATAGTTGGGGGTCTGTGCCCTTTTCTGGCCATCAGGAGGTGCTTGGTTCCTCCATCTTCAAGGGTATTAGGAGGGGTTGGGTGGGAGAGGGGGGTGAGGAAGGGGGCCTGGAGGCTTGACCCTCAGGGGCACACAGGGTGCTGTCCTGGTAGGGGACCAGGGACCAGAGAAGGAAATGCCAACCTCATGAAAGCTCGAATTTGGGACACTCAGAGCAGGCCTTTGCCCCAAGTGAACAGCAAGAAAAAGAACCTTGTCCAGTATCCCAGAGGAGCTCCCAGGTTGTCTTTTCTATCCCCAACCAGAAGTACCTTGAGTAGAGGGACAGGCCACCAGCTCAATAGATACCACATCGTAGTCCTGGCATGTATACTCAGGGGTCTGGGCAGGGAGATGAGGGCCTAACCAGCATTGCACCTGTCCCCTGTCCTTAGTCTGCTGTCCCTCTCTGCTCTTAAGACCAGCACTGGAGGATGATGGGATGTGGGAATGGGGCGGGGATGAGAAGCTATCACAGCTTGTGGTGGGGTTGTCAGAGACTGGGGTATCCTAGAAGCAGGCAGTGACATTGAATTTGGGGTGCAAGGCATTTATTAAGGTGAACATCTGTGAAGGTAAAGAAGAGGAGGAAGGATTGGGCAAATGGATGTGGTCCTGCAAAAGCCTTGAGCCACTGGAGGAGAGCTCCAGAGCAAAATCGGCCACTACAGTGGGTCGCATGTTGGGTCTGAATGACTGAGCCGGACTCGCTCAGTCACTGGGGGCAGGGAATCCAGGCAGGTCACGAAGGAGCTGCCAGAGGAGGTTGTTTGCTGACCACACCCGCTGCAGCTAGCCAGCCAGTTGTTCCTTCTTCCTTCGAAGGTGGATCCGGGCAGTACAGCTCTGTCCACCATGGACACAAAGGAAAAGAGATTCCAAGCAAAACCCCTGAAAAGGGAGGGACCACCATGTCACCATATTATTTCCAGGCAACTGTTTCAGGGATCCCTGTTGTATAAATGTCTTAAATTAGGTATGCACAAGTCTGAGATTGCCTATACTCCAGGTAGCTGGTATTAGGAACTTAGTTATATTCTGTGATAGAATAACTAATAGAATCTACATGGCTGTTTTTAATATTTACCCCCATAGATTTATTTCTGTGGATTCTAAGCTTGTGATATTATAATAATCAAATTACTTTCCTAATGATGTTTCAAGCTTGAAACCTTCTTTTGGCATTTTTCTTGCACATAAAATATTATGGCATTTTATAGTAATGTAGTAATAGTAACAGGGTAACTAATCTGTATCCCTACCATATATGTGGATTTGGGCATCTGAGCAGGGCTGGAGAAATCATTTCGAATGTAAGTTTCTGATTATATTGATTCAATAAAGGAAAATGTTTAATAGTCTGCATATTGAAATTAATGTAGGCGTGGTTGTAGAATCTAGATTAGGAGAAAGGGTGACAAGGAAATATCGTAAGACAGCTATAAAAAAATAGGATGAGTCTATGCAAGCCAAAGTTTGATTGGAGATAATTTACTGCCCCAGGAAAGTTCACTACAAAATACTTGAGAGTGAAAAAAAAAAAAAGATACTTAGCTAGATAAAAGAGCCCTAAAATTAAATAAATATGTAAACAGTTATGGGACAGAATAAATATCCCAGAAATAAATCCATGCATTTACAGTCAACTGATCTTTGACAGAGGTGCCAAGAACACACAATGGGGAAAGGACAGTCTCTATAATAAATGGTGTTGGGAAAATTGGATATCCACATGCAGAAGAATAAAATTGGACACTTATCTCACACCATGTACAAAATTCAACTCAAAATGGATTCAAGACTTAAACATAAAACTTGATACTGTGAAACTACTAGAAGAAAATGTAGGGGAAGAGAAAAACTTCTTGACATTGATGTAGGGAAAGAGTTTTTTGGATATGACCCCAAAAGTATAGGCAAAAGTAGACAAATGGGGTTGCCTCAAACTATATAGCTGATGGACAGCAAAGGAAACAATCAACGGAGTTAAAAGAAGAGACAGCCTATGGAATGGAACAAAATATTTGTGAGCTATACATGTGATGTAAGATTAATATCCAGATGATATGAGGAACTCAATAGAAAAAAAACAAAGCAAAACAAAAAAACCTGATTAAAAAATGGGCACAGGATCTGAAGAGACATTTTTCAAAAGAAAACTACAAATGGCCAATAGGTATGTGAAAAAATGCTCAACATCACTAATCATGGGGAAAATACAAATTATAACCACAATGAGATATCACCTCAGACCTATTAAGAAAAGACAAGAGACAACAAGTGTTGGCGAGGACGTAATGAAAAGAAAAACCTTGCACATTGCTTATAGGAATTTAAATTCATACAGCCATTATGGAAAGCAGTATGGAGATTCCTCAAAAAATTTAAAACAGAACTAGCATATGATCCACCAATCCCATGTCTGGATATATAATCCAAAGGAAATGAAATCAGTATGTCAGAGATATCTGCACTGCCATGTTCATTACAGCATAATTGACAATAGTCAAGAGACGAAATCAACCTAAGTGTTCCTTGACAGATGAATGAATAAGGAAAATGTGATATATACACACAATGGAATATTCAGTTTTGTTTTTTTTTTTTAAAAGGAAATCTTGTCATTTGCAACAACGCAGATGAACCTGGAGGACTTTAAGTGTTCTAAGCCAACCACACAAAAAGCAAATGCTGTATAATCTCACTTATCTGTGGAATCTAAAATTTGGTCGAAGGATACAAAATTTCAGTTAGACAGGGAGGAATAAATTCAGGAGATCTATTGTACAACTGTTGACTATAGTTAATAACAATGTACCTGAAAATTGCTAAGAAAGTAGATCTTAAATGTTCTGGCCACAGAAAAATGATAAATATATATTAATTAACTTGATCTTATCATTGCACAATGTATAGATATATCAAATTATGTTGTAAACCATATATATAATTTTATGTCAAAAGTTTATTAAAATAATACGGAGGCCACTGCACTTGACAAGGTTCAACCTCAGAGAACAGACACAGTTTCCTCCACTGATGAGTTCTGAAACCAAAGAGAAACACTGTTCTGTTATTTGGTCGACTTCCAATTAATTTGTAACTACAAAAGACTAACATGTCATAAAAGAAAGGCGAAAGTAAAATAAATAAATATATACCATAAATCCAAGAGAGAGAAAGAAAACAGTCCTGGAAAGAAGCCAGAGTACAAGGTCACACTAAAATGGAAACAGGGTAGCTTAGAATAGAGCCAGTTGTTGACCTTGGGTCCGTGGTGGGAGAGGAAGCTACTAAGGACAGACTGAGTATCCACCCAGACCACACATGAGGGCCCTGAGCAATGTATTGAGTAGCATCACAGCACTAGGTTTCTACAGCATCTGCCTCTGGTTTGAATAATGCAGTATAAATGGAACCAAAGATACTCTGGAGAGACCGCGGTACAGTTTTCAAGGAAAATTTATAAACATTATTCATTCTTTGAAAAATACTGATCTGCTATGTTCCAGGTACCTTTCTAGGTGCTGGGCACAAAACGGTGGCACAGGGCACAAAGCCTTGTTGTTGAGTCCCTGCAACAGAGCTCTGAGCTCAGGGTCTTGCAGTCTACTTGAGGAATTTGCTACTACTAGTTAGTTTTGTTGGAAGATGGATAAAGTCAATGGTTGGGGGTCAATTTTAAGCTGTAGCTTGTTTCTATTTTAAGCTGTAGCTTGTATTTTGACCAAGTTTTTCCTGCCGTCTGTTAATATAGGCAATCCAGAATGAACGGCAGAGATGGGATTATTGTCATTTTATAGAGACGACAAAAGAGATTTTATTGATACTGTATGCATGTCTATTTATGTTTGCCAAAAGAACTTAAAACATGTCATATGAGATAAATAACCAGCTCTAGGTGTAAGACTAATTAGACAGCACGTTGTAATGAAGTGTTGCAGAGACGAGCTGCCTTCTGCAGAGTTTTCCATGGGATTCCATGGAAACCAGCCCCTCACCAGCTCCCACAAGAGTTGTGGTTAGATGCTAAGCCCTTCATCCCTGCCACAAAGAGACAGTGCAAACTCAAAAGTCTGCAGCCACCCTTTCCAACAAAGTTTCTTCCATAGTCTCCTAGCAAAATTCTCTTCCGCACTTTAACCCTTGTTCTCTGAGTGAGCAAGGGGCTTTAAGAATCGTTGACAAATAACTCCTGTGTTCCCACCACAAATTCTGCCCGGCATAGGGTGTAATGCTAGATGTCGGATTCAGATCTGTCTAGCCCCAATCTGTGCTCTTAACTCCCAGACCGACTTTTTAGTTTAAACTAAAAGCAAATTGTTGGGAAGCCAAATAAAATTGAAACGTTTGGGTTTATTTTGAATTCTACTAAATGAAAAGAAATACAACTTCAAAGGAGAGCCCAACTGCTTTGTTTGAATGTGATTTTTTTTTTTTTTTTTTTTTTTTACTTAAATACATTGCTCTAAATCATATTCACACACGGCGGGATTAAGGAATTCAGTGGGACAAATACTGTTAATTACACGAGCCAGAGATGGCTCCATCCCAAAATGAGGATATCCGACCAAGGCCTCCATGGATCAGGTGTTCAGTTTTGACACAAGCCCAGTAGCAGGTCCATAGCTGCTTCTGTAACTTTTACACACTTGTCCATCTTGCACCTGACCCCTCCAGACAAAAGGTGTGAGTATGAGTAGGAGATGGTTGGAAAACAGGTTTTCTGGAATGAGACTTAGTGGCTTTGTGGTGATAGAGAGCAGCAACTCTAGCACTCAGAACCTCAGGAAACAAAACTCTTGTCCACACTTGCAGATGTCATTGCTCAGCCATTCTGTGGGATGGACAAATGTCATCTGGCTGGTGGCATGGACAAACAGGACAGACTCAATTATTTGAACTAAATTCAGAACCTTAAAGCCTACCAGCTGGCCAGGGGACCACATTGGAGGCATTACCAACCTGTGCCCTCCAATTAATAATCCTACTTGGTGGCTTCAACAATTGTAAGCATCACCTTTTTCCAGGGGTACCATGTTGGCTGCTAGGACTGTACTTCTAGTGTGTAAGCCGGGCATTAAGTTGTCTGCCTCCAAGACCATGACAACTTGCACCCTGGGGGATGGGTCATAAAATACCTTCAAGTGCTGAGGAAACATCACTGGGTCAGGGAAGTGCAGATGGCTATCCAAAATAAGGCTACCCTCAGGTACACAGGGGAGCTGCCCTACGGGATTACTGACTCATTTATGTGCACCCTGTGGGCAATTATCTCTGTAGTAGGAGTCTTTAAGTAAGAAAACCTTGTAAGAAATGCATCCCTGACTTTAACTGACATGGTTAATGGTACCATCTTGCTCTGGAAGGCATTCAGACCAGCTTCACCTCACTGGCCACAGTTGTTATGGGTAATAGACTTGACCTAGACCTCTCTCTGCCAAGGCAGGGTCTGTGTAGTACTGTGTGCCTGGATTAATGCCTTGGGCCGAGGGGAAAGATCATTACAGAGACTTAAGGAGAAGTCTACTTGACTTCCCAAGGTAGGCCCTCAAGGTTTATGGGATAAATCCAGGACCTTTGTGGACATGACTGAGGTTAGTACTGCAATTGGCCTTATTGTACTGCTTAGAGTCCTGTTAATAGTAGCTTCAACTGAATGCTTTAGAGACAACTTGAATGGACTGAGTGGCAGGCTGTGCTGGTCAGGGGTATCAGAGTGGCCAACAGAGTAGCACACCCTGTAAAAATCATGCAGAAGCCAAGACGACATAAAACTAATGGGTAGATAGAGTCAGAAGACACTCCTCCATGGGTCTCTTCTGTTCCTGCATGTCTTGCTGAGTTTGCCAAAGCCCTGACTACTCTTTAGGGTTGTATTTGTGGCAGGCAACCTTGAGGACTGAGAAAAGGCCTGCTTCTGACGCACAGAGAAGTCTTGCATACTGGCCACTATGAACCAAAGGGTTCCCCAAGCTCAGTGTTCCTCTCCTGTGACACAACCCACCGTGCGTGCAGGCATCTGTCTAGGGCCATCTGCATCGCCCTGTGAATGGGGCTTGGGACCAATGCAAACATGCTGACACTCTGGACACTGCTTTTGTTGTGAGTAATGAAGTCTTTCATCTTGATACAGGAGTCTCGTGCCTTAGTTGGCATCCATGACACAGTGACGAGCTACCTTATAACGTGCAAGTGAGGCAGAATCTCAGACTCTTCACAGTTCTTGACAAAAGGCTGTCATTATTTGTAGATGGCATGATGTAAGTGACATGACATGTATAGAGACAGTCCAAAAGCATCTACAAACAAATTCTGAGACTAAATAAGAGAATTTAGCAAGATGACAGGATCCAGGGTCAATAGACCAAAATCAGTTTTATTTCTATATATCAGAGAAAAAGAGTAGAAAATAAAATTTCAGAAATGCCGTATAAAATAGCACAAAAAATTAAAAACCAAGGAACATATCTAACAAAAGAATCACAGAATCTTTAACCTGAAACTACAAAGCATTGATGAGAGAAATTAAATAATATTTTTTAAGTGAAGTGAGGTAATATCATCAGATTAAGATGCCAGTTCTGCCCAAATTGATGTATAAATTCAATTCAATCCTAAACACAATCCTAACAGGTAAATTGTGAAAATGACAAGGTGATTCTAAAATTAATATGGAAATACGGAAGATCTAAATAACCAAGGCAGTCTTGGAAAAGAACTAAGATGGAAGACTTTAACTAGTAGATGTCAATAATTATGAATTCGTTGTGATTAAGAGAGTATGGTAATGATGTACACAGAATCCGATAGATACATGGAATGCAACTGAGTTCTCAGCAACAAGCCCCTATATATATATATATATATATATATATATATATAGTTGCCTCATTTATGACAGAGGCGACACTCCACTTGGTGGGGGAAAGGATGGTGGTTCAAGTGTGTATATGCTTGGAAGGAAAAAAAATCTTGGCCTTGACCTCACACTGTACACAAAAATTAATTTAAGATCTTAAACCCAAATGTAAAGGATAACATAACAAACCCTGAACAAGAAGATATCAGAGAATATTTTCATGACTTTAGTGTAAAGATTTTTTATAAAGAACAAAAAAATAAAAGAGATTGATAAATTCAGCTCCTGGTTGCATAACCAGGAGATATGAGGGCTTATGTCCACAAAAGGACGTGTTCAGGAATGGTCATAGCAGTGTTATTCGTAATAGTCAAAACCTGGAAACAACCCAAATGTCCATCAATGCTATAATTGGTAAATAAATTGTGACATAATCATATAATGGAATTCCACACCTAAATGAAAAAATAAATCACTGATATACCCAGCCTGAGTGAATCTCAAATGCGTAATGTTGAAAGAAACCAGAATGAAAAGAGTACATACTGTATGATTGCATTACAGTGTTTAAATATTTGCAAAACCCTTAAGAAACTCATATGTTGATAAAGGTGAGAAAAGTGACTACCTTTAGGGGAATAGTACTGACTGGGAAGAGGCAGAGGGAGCCCCCGAGGAGCTAGGAGTGTTCTGTTGCTTGATTTGGATAGCAGTTGGCAGTTACATGGTTGTAGACATATGTCAAATTTCTTTGTGCTGACTTACCTATGATTTGTGTGTAATTTACTGTATGCAAGTTAAACCTAAATTAAAAGGGAAAAAATAATTAGAGTACTAAGTCTATTATTTAAAGTTATAATGTTAGCCCTTGGAATAACTTTTGTAAAGAGAGAAGAAAAAGAGCCACCTTTAGACTGACTTGGGAAAGAAAAATTTTACATTTTCTTTTATACTGTTCTATAAAATTTGCATTTTGTTTATCAGTGGCTTTTGTGTACACAAATATTTCTTTAATTTTGTGAAATAACTTTTTAAAACTTTACATTCTATTTAATGATTTTGTTATCTTTCATATTTATACGTTATTAAAAGTTCTTTCTAGATGGGTGAAGCTATGTTTTGCTTTTGTTACTTTTCTATATTATATGACTTTCTTAGATGCACAAGGGGGGAAAATTTGCTTTAAAAAAGGAGTAAGAAAAACCACTTAGAGAAATGTTGCCTACTTTTTCAAGTTAAAAAGATTGTCTAGACCAATTTTAAAGAAAATTGTGTAGAATTTTCAGAAGAATAATAGTAAATGGTGTGCTTTACAGTGCAAAGACATTGTCTAATTTAGAGTTAATGGTAAATTAGTTCATATTTTGAGAGCCTAAGAAGTCAATCATTTTATTTAGAGTAATTGGAGCGAAGGTAATGTAATTTCAGCAACTACTACCTTTATTACAAAGTTAAGATAATTTTGCACTTTTTTTTCTTACAATATTTAATTCTTTTTTTTTCCAGAAAGCTCAAGTTAAGTCATAGTAATAAAACTGCTTTGGAACTGTTCTTTTTTGTAAAAAACGAAAAATTTTGTCATTCAACACAGAATGATCATTTAGAATATCACAGAGCCAAAGAGCTAATTTTGCTCTTTTTTTAAAAAAAAACTGTATGGTTAAAATTTTTTTCCATTACATGAATTTTTAGGAAATTAAACTAAAAAATAATATGTTACTTTTAGAGATGCTAGGAAAGAAAATGTTTCCAAATCTGGCAATATCATCACACCTATTATGCATTTTAATGGCTGCTTTCTGTATAAAATTCATTTAAAATATTTACTTTTTATTTTCCTTCATAAGGACTTCAGTGTATTTACAAGAAGAGAACTAATGAATTAATGAGATGCATCGTACTCATTTATCCACTCTGTCAGCCTGCTTTCTATTGTAGTATGGGAGTTATTTTGATTTGATTTGACATTTTAGCCATGCACACACACAGGTAAAAACTACTAGAAAATCTTTCAGGTAATGTTTCTTCAGTGGGACCCAAGCCTGCCCCTGTAGAATCACCCGAAATGCTCCTTAAATGTGCAGAGTGAGTCCTGGGCTGCACCTCCCAAATCCTTCAGGCAGTTTGACACATGCTGCTTTGGGTCTTTCTCCATGAAAATCCTAACCAGGTACAAAACTCAGTTGACTCAGAGGCCGTTCAGGTAGCAGAAACATGAGAGGGGGTTAACATTATTTGGCCCAAGGTCAACTGGAAAAAGTGCATTCCACTTAAAGTTGCTCATTTTCTATATTTTACGAGAACAGTGTGCTGAGCACAGCAAGCACATCCGCGGTCCCCGGGCTGATTGTCACTGCTAGAGGGCCAGTGTCTAGCTCAGGGTGTGAGTCAGTTTATCATCTTTCAGTTGGTGGCTATCCAAGCATACCAACTGCGACAGATGGCTTTTCCCATTCACAGATTTGCCATTAATTGATATTAATTAAATACCCTCTCGTAACTTAATGAAAAATCAAAACGCAGAAAGAAAACAACTACAAGAAGAGAAGACGGATAATGGAAATGAAGCAAAAGACACTTTGTTTAAGAAGAGAAGCGCCCCTTGTTACTAATCGGACCAAACTAGAGCTGCAATCTGAAGATCTTCTTGTCTCTCCTAAGTAAAAGCACAGGGTATATTTTGTTTTGCTATAGACATCCAGAAGAAGACTGTTATAAAAACTGAAAATAGTAAGCAGCTAGAAGGGCCCAGATGTTTGTTTAGGCTTCTCTGGTCTCCCAGGAGCCCGGCTCATATTTCAGCTGGAGAGCACGCTGAGTCCTTGGCCCGCTGCCACCGTTTGCTCACAGCGAGACAAGCCCGGATCAGGGTTTGGCCCTGACAAACATTATGCTAACTTATAATTTATGTAGAGACATTAATTGAACCGGCATGATTAAAACTTTCAGAATTAACAGACTTTAGGATGGGCAACTCAGAATCTTTGCCACAGTGTTCTATATCGAAGTTCAAAAATCCCATCTGTTCAATTTCAACCCACCATTTTAGGCTCTGGATGGACTTAGCTGAAAATGAGTAAAAATTATTCAGAAACCAACACACGAGTTGTCTCATGTGATAACTTTAAACGTTTGTAATCCTAACCTGGATTATAAGTACTCTTTCATCCCCTGATGGGACAATTAAAATCCATGTGATATTTCATGGCCGAGTTTTTACTTGAAACAAAAAGTTTTTAGGATTCAATTCATGTAAAAAAATAATTTTGCTCTCATTATGGCTCTTCAAGTAATTATACACTTCAATTAATTTGTGTTTAAGAGTGATACCAATAATCGTGTTCTATAACCTTCTCATGCAGCATAGTACACATATTTAATATTTTGTTCTTACACGCTGGGGCGATGATCTCAAACTTGCAGACTTTAAAATCAAATGAAATCAAATTAAAGGGGATTTTGAGCTCAAATTCCTGCCTCCCTTCTCTTTTGATTCTAAGGCCACTCAGACAACTGTCCACTATTGTTGAGGTCTGGAGGAACTCACAAATGCCTCTGAGGCAGAGGGTATAAGTTCAGAACATCACTGTTTGCAAAGTTAGGACTCAAAAGCTGTGAAGAGGCTTGTCTTGGGGTGAGCTGAGGTGAAGACATTAGATCCCATGGTGCCTTCTGGCCTTGGGTGTTTGGATTATTAGGAATCCCAGTTATAGGTCAGAACAATGAAAAGGACACACAGTCACATCCTGGTGAAATTTCTGTATCCCAAGGGTGAAGTCTTAGAAACTTCCAGTCAGAGAGAATGGGTTACTTTATAAGGGAAAGAGAATCAAACGAGCATCAGTCTTCTCACCTACGATACTGGAAATTAGAAAATAGTGCAACCACATTTGGAGGGTAGTGAGAGATCCAAGAATCCACCACACAGCTAAGTGATAGCAAAAGAAAAGGCATTTTCAACACATCAAGAGCTCAGGAAAATATACAGCCATGTACCCTTTCTGAGGAAACTACCCAAGGAAACCAATTGAAATCCAAGACTATCTCAAGATGGGACGAAATGAAAAGTACAAAGAACAGGGCTGAGCATTGAATCTTGTGTTATCTCCAGTTAAATGCAAGTGGGTGACCATCATGTCTGAGAACTGCAGTGTAACTATTCAGTGAAGGTTCCCACCACAGTTACCCCCTCCTTCCCACATCACCGTTCTTCCCCTTACGAGGAAAGCGTTACAGGCATGCTTGAGAATCTCCTATCCAAAACCCTTCTTGGACCCCACCTCCCCCAGCAGAAACCTTCCTGTTTCTACGGCTCCCATTCCACAACACAATTCCCCTTGGTCTCTGTCTCTCACTCCTCACCTCCCATTCTCTCATCCCTCTGCTGAAACTTCTGGGAAAGTCACTAAAAAGCTCCTTGTTACCAAAGCCAGTGGTGATTTCTATTACCTGTTCCTACCCCACCTCTCCATAGCATTCGGCCCATGGAGGTAGATGGTTCCCTTCTTCTTAAAACACTTTCTCCTCTTGCATTTTGTGATGCTACACTTTTCCCTTCAGGGGCTGCTCCTTCTTCATTGGTGTGGACTAGGCTAGCATACTGGCCTCTTTCTTAGTTTCCACCACGCTGACTCTCTGTGTAAGCTCCTCCAATTCCATAGCTTTAAATGCCATCTATATGCCAGTGATTTTTAAAATTTCTACCCTAAGGCCGGGCGCCGTGGCTCAAGCCTGTAATCCTAGCTCTCTGGGAGGCCGAGGTGGGCGGATCGTTTGAGCTCAGGAGTTCGAGACCAGCCTGAGCAAGAGTGAGACCCCCATCTCTACTATAAATAGAAAGAAATTAATTGGCCAACTAATATATATAGAAAAAATTAGCCGGGCATGGTGGCACATGCCTGTAGTCCCAGCTACTTGGGAGGCTGAGGCAGCAGGATTGCTTGAGCCCAGGAGTTTGAGG
>VSMD01132363.1:0-65677 GCA_008750895.1 Mirza zaza | reverse complement strand
GACCCCATCTCTACTATAAATAGAAAGAAATTAATTGGCCAACTAAAATATATATAGAAAAAATTAGCCGGGCATGGTGGCACATGCCTGTAGTCCCAGCTACTTGGGAGGCTGAGGCAGCAGGATTGCTTGAGCCCAGGAGTGTGAGGTTGCTGTGAGCTAGGCTGATGCCACGGCACTCACTCTAGCCTGGGCAATAAAGTGAAACTCTGTCTCAAAAAAAAAAAAAAAAAACAAAAAAAAAAAAAAAAAAAAACAAAAATCAATCTTGAATGGAAAGAGTGCATGATCTGATTTAAAGCTGTAGAAAACCGAGAATGGATAATTATTTAGTTGCCTGTCACGTACAAGGCAGTGTGATAAAGAAGGTGAATATGGCAGAGAAACTACAATGTAGGTTGGAAAACAAGATGGAGACACAAAAAAAATTAAAAAAAAAAAAAATAGAATAAAAATAACTATCTTTTCTCAAGTATCTTTTTGTATTAGGTAATATCTTGTTTCTTTACACATTTAGCTCATTAAATCCAGAGGAGCAGGGATTATTACCTTTCACAGATGAGGAAACCGAAGGTCAGAGAAGCTGGGTGACTTGCCCTAGGTTGCACAGTGAGCAGTAGAGTCAGGTTCCAGGCCAGGTGTGTTGTCTGATTCCAGCACTTCTACAGCCACACAGATGAAAAGAGTGCTCTGTGTCCGATTAACTGCCGACTGAGTGGAATAAAGAAAAGTATCCCGATTTCAGAGGGAGGAGAAATCTCAGGCCCAGACCATAGCCAAGTGCAACTCTGCCTGTGACAATTTGGACAGGCAGAGCAAGAGGGGTGAGTCGTCTCTCCGGGAAACAGGAATGGGTATAGAAAAGTAAATTGGTGGGAAAACACAGGATGTTCCCGGTAGAATTAATTGGCCAGGATCCAAGGGCATGTAATTTACTTGGGAGAAGATTCCAGAAAACACCTGTGCATTAGTGAGGAAGCGAGGTAGTGAGGGAAAAGAAACCAATAAAGCATGCATTATCAAGCAGGTTACCACTGTGGGCGACTGAAGCTCAGACACTGGGGAGCCCTCTGGGAGGTCTGAGTTACCCCAGCTGCGGGTGAGGAAGCTGAAGCTTATCCACCAACTCCCCATCTGGCACCAGTCAAGATCTGCTTTGGGAGCATTAACTCTTTACCTTCCATGCATTTTTAACTCTCTCCTAAAGCTACCATAGCTGCCACTGCCATTAGACTTAGAGCAGCAAGCGGCCCTCCCTTGATTGTTGCTGGTATCTTTGATTCCAGCAGGTCTTTCCCTGTTCTCATCTGACTTGGTGGGCTCACTGACAAGAGGGGTTATGTTATTAACAAAATTAGAGCTTTGTTCCTTTTATCTGAGCAGCTCAAAGCATTCCACAGACCCACCTCATTAGTTCTCAGAATACCTTCTGGCAGCCAGGAGGAAGTAGGGTCTTATCCGTTGTGAAAGGGGAAGACTTTCAGATCCCTGGCCACCGCATGATTTATGTACCTTTCCGGGCCAGGATGAGTGTGCACCCAGTGTGGGCAAGGTACATGCAGGTCAAAGGGACGCAGTCCTAGGGGAACTCTGAAATTGCCAGAAGGGATTTCATCTGAGAGTTCTAGGATGGCAAGAAGCAACTGCTGAAGTAACTCTTATACCAAACAGACACCATAATTCCTTTTTACCCAGAGAGTTTGCTTACATTTTTATGTGTGCTAAGCACATTTGAGAATGTCTTGTGTCAAAACACATGTAAGATGCCTAAAGTAATAAACTTGGCACCACAAGAAAAAGTTTAAAGCAGAAAAACTTTAATCCAAAACTTTCTTATAATTTTTCCCCAAGTGACCTTTTCTTGCCTTTTTTAACACAAAAACATTACTTTTTAATGTGTTTATAAAAATAACACTTATAGGCTATGTATGGTGTCTCACGCCTGTAATCCTAGCACTCTGGGAGGCTGAGACAGGAGAATCACTTGAGGCCAGGAGGTCGAGACCAGCCTGAGCAATGTAGACCCAGATTTCTACAAAAAATAGGAAACTTAGCTAGGTATGGGGGTACACACCTGTAGTCCCAGCTACTCAGGAAGCTGAGGCAAGAAGACAGATTGACCCCAGGAGTTTGAGGCTGCAGTGAGCTACCATAGTTCCACTGCACTCTAGCCTGAGTGACAGAGTGAACAGAGTGAGACCCTATCTCAAAAAAAAAAAAAAAAAGAATTTTAAGAAATGCCTATTCCTATTTCTAAACTAAAGCTAGTCAGTGCAATAACTTGTTTCACTTTTATTTATTCTTTGAATACATGGAAACCAGATCCAAGGACAACCTTTTCTTGGCATCCTTTTTGTCGTTTCTGGAGAATAAATACCTCATTGGAATGAATAACTGAAACTGCCTATCTCAAAGGTTGGTTGTGAGATCAAAAAATATATATGAAAGTACCTTGTAAATAGTAAATTCGCGTGCAGGTATTAATTGTATTCTTATTATTTTCCCTTTCCTCAGTTAGCAGTTTTCACTATTTAATATTGGTTTCTTTCAAAAGGTAATTGAGATCTTCACAAGAGTGTTTACTTACGAGGATTTCTACAGGGGAATCAATAGCCTGATTGCTAAATTCGGTTTAGAGAGGGAGGAGTGTGTATCCTTATTCTCCCCCTAACATTTGTTTAACTAGACATTTGTAACATCTGAAGATTATTCCTATTTTGGGTGTAAAAAATCAGGAATATTCTTGATTATAAAAGATTCAATAAGATGAAGAGTGCAAATACATTTTCTAAAAATTTTCATGTTTATATCTTTCTGATGCTCCTATATTATTTCACCTTAAGGGACATTTAATTTGTTCTAATACAGACAATAATTTGTTCTTATTTCTGGGTATAAATTGTTTCAGAACATAACAGGATCTTACATGTTAGCTATCTAAACATCGTTTCTGGAACAACATAGATACACTTTTTTTAATAGACTAGGATTATTCTCAACCTTTTATTTTGCTCATTTAGATACTTTGGGGGGAAGAAATAGGTTATGTATTTTTGGTAGGAGGATCAGTGAAATAATGTTGTGTTTTTCTAAGTATCATGTCAAAAGATATATGATGGTGGTTTGTCCCAATATTGATGATGTTTATTTTGATCATTAGGGCAAGATGGCTCCACCAGACTTTTTTCAGTATAAAATTACTATTTTACTTTTGTAATTAATAATTACAGAGACAGAGACAGTGTAACCATCTTGTTCTTTATCAAACTTTCACCCCTAATTTTAGCAGCCATGGATGATTTTCTAATTCCTCCTTTTTCTCATTTTCGTTATTCTTTCTTTCTTTCCCTTCCTTCGTTTGTTCCTTCCTTCTTCCATCTCTCCTTCTCGTTCCATTTCTACCCTCCTCTCTCTCTTCCTCTTCCTCTCTCCTTTTCTCCCTCTCTTCTTTCCCTCTCTGTCTCTCTTTCTTGGCATTTTATGGTAAGGAAGCACTTTCTCTTCTTCCCCATTTATGTATCCATTCTATACATATTGGCATATTTATACCAGTATGACCTTATAGGTACTTATTTTATTTAATGGGTTATAATCTATTATTGTAGATTTTATATTGTTCCACATTTGGCTAGGGAGAGCCCCTTAAACTAACTCGTGTGTAATCTGACATTCCTTGAGCACTTGCTTCCTTATTCTCTGATTCAGTCAAAAGTTCCAGGCTCATCTCGTACTTTCCCTGTCCCAACCCTGCAGTCTGTCATCTCTCCAAGGGGCCCTAGTTCCTTTTAGTAGAAAATATATAATGTGTTTGCGCAACTCTATTTTTTTATCTTCATAGAAACACAGACACACATACACGTATATGTACTTATTTTCTTCAATATTAGAAATCATATGTTCGGACCGATTCATGCAATTCCAATTTAAAACTACAGGCTATCTTCCCTTTTTATTTTCCGTAGTTGTAGCATCCTCCTCCCATGGTCCTCAGTAGATTTACTCATTTCCTCAAGCGCAGAATACAAACGAGGTCTCAGAACTACTAACCCATGCCGCCACAAAAAAACAAGCCAGCAAACTGGAGTTAAACACTTACTTACAGTTCTTTTTTATTTTAGAAGATTTTTAAAAATAAGATAGTAGGTATCTGTCATAGCTCCTATTGTTATAGTTTCCTTCTAATTTGGTCTGGAGGTCTCTCCCGAGAGTGTTTATGAGGCAAGGTCAGCACTCTCTAGAACTCTAACTGCAGGAAGTTAGGTTTGGGTGCCTCAGTCAAGTGAGGTAGAAAGAGGAAGTAAACCCAAAATGCATGAAACGGAAGAAATTTTTTGCTCACAGCTCCCAGAGAGGTTCGAGGTGCCTCTGCAGTCGGCAGGGAGCACAACCGGCAAGTGGAGAGAAAAAAAGACAGAGTGGGGCGGGCCCTGTGGGGCTACCTCTATACTAAGCGCCGTGGGCATGCTCCCTTAGGCTTTCCTGCAGGGGGCGTGGACTGGAGAGTTTAAAGAAAATATGCACAAGGGGGGCACTTATGGACGTGATCTAGTGTCGACCGTTAGGTTTCACAGTGGTCAGCAGCTGTGGGCTGTATTGAGTGTTGAGTTAGTGAGATGAAAAAAAAGCAAGTGGGCTACATCAAAGACAACCACATGGGGAGGGGAAGTTTTAACTGGGACAAAGGTGACAGGGTATGACCGGGTTTTAAACATCTTATATCAGACCTAAAAATGGATGAGTTTCCCTTTCTCGTTGAGTTTTGTCCATCTGTTAATTGATTATGATCATATTTTTCTTTAAGTACTAATTGTCCTTGTGTGTATACTTTTGAAGTCCTTATCTACTAATTCTAACATCTGAGCTAACTCATGGTTGACTCCTATTCATTGATTTTTTTTTTTCTTCTTGTTGATGGGTCACGTTGTCCTGCTTCTTCATATATCTGGTAATCTTTTATTAGCCGTGTTGGTCATTGAGGTTTAGGCAAAATATGGGAGCTGTCAACCGCAAGTTAGAAGGAATACCTGGAAAAGAAGAAACGAGTGCTTGATTCACTGGGAAGGAGTATGCCGGGTGAAGTGCTCAGTTACACCTCCACACTCTCAAGCCCCCCCCCCCACCTTTCTGTCCACATGTAACACCATCACTACTAGAAAAACCCACAGAGTTCCTTGATCTCAGTCAGCTCCTCTCCACTAAATATTATCCTCCTGGAAAAAGGGAAAGTGAGTAATAAAAATTCCATTTTCTTAGCTTTGTCGTCTTAACAGTACAAGAAATCTAGCTATCTAGATTAACACAGATGTTCAGTGAGTTTGAGGCAAAGCTTTGAAAAATCTGTTGAGGCTGAAAATCTATTTATGGAAGGGGAGAGCCAAGAAGAAAAAGAAATAAAAGAAGCCTAAATGACATGAAAAATGTAAGGTTGAACCTTAAAAGTGCTGGGTACCCAAGGTAAATGTGGGTTATGTTGGTGAACCTCATCTTTCCAGAATCCAGGCCTATGCTATAGTCCATGGGGACACAGAGGTGGGTAAGGCCCCCTCTCTGATGTTAGGGTGATGACAAAAGTGTAGCTAAGGACTCTCCCACAGGACAGAGTGGAATGATTGTGCACGCAGGAGAGCATAGTGTCACTGCTGAAGGAATGACTGATTGTGGTCAGTTCCATAGGGGAAGCTGGCATTTGGCGTTTACTGAAACTCTACTCATCATCAATCAAACAGATGAAAAGAAAATTCCAAAACTAAGGATAAAAGACCACTATCGTGGTATTGTTCACATGACTGTGAATAAAGAACTGCTTTTAAAAGTATATGTGCTGGCCAGGCATGGTGGCTCACGCCTGTAATCCCAGCACTTTGGGGGCTGAGGCAGGAGGATCACTTGGATCCAGGAGTTTGATATCAGCCTGGGCACCACAGCGAGACCCTGTCTCTAAAAAAGAAAAAAAAAAAAAAATAGCCAGTGTGGTGGCACGTGCCTGTAGTCCCTGCTATTCAGAAAGCTGAGGCAGGAGGACCGCTTGAGCCCAGGAGTTCAAGGCTGCAGTGAGCTATGATAATGTCATTGCACTGGGTGACAGAGTGAGACTCTGTCTCAAAATATATATACATGTGTGCATGTGTGCACACACACCCATGCACTATGGGCTGAATTATGCCCCAACCCCAGATTTGTAAGTTGAAGTCCTACCCCCAGTACTTCAGAACGTGACTGTATTTGGAGCTAGGGCCTTTAGAGAATGTGGGCCCTGATCCAATATCTCAGACAAGCAGAGAGGGAAGATGGTGTGAAGACACTGAGAAGATGACCATCTACCAGCTGAGAGAGAGACCTCAGAAGAAACCAACCCTGTTGAAACCTTGATGTCAGCCTTCTAGCCTCTAGATCTGTGAGAAAATAAATTTCTGTGGTTTAAGCCATCTTGTCTGTGAGACTTTGCTACGGCAGCCCTAGCAGACGAACACAACACGGTACACTTGCAAAGATGATAAAAATCCTGTATTGACCTATAAGTGTATTCAAACTGTACTGTCGAATTTTTAAAAAGCAGGCTACCGAACATGCAGAGAATGATCCCATTTTTATAAAATTATGCAACTGTTTGCATAAATATAGCTAGAAAGATGACAAATGTTTATGTCTAGAAGTTAGTGTGACATTTTATACTTTTTTTCACTAGACTTTTCTGCATTGATTGGCCCATTATTTTAATAAGCATGTGAGTGTGTTGATTCAAGTGAGAATAAATATATAGAGCAAGAAAAAAATGTAGCTCAGGGCAGAACCTTGGGGAATGCTGATATTTAAGGGACAGAGGTCGGAGCCAGCGAAGGTGACAAAGAAGGATCCGTCAAAGAGGAGGAAAACCCAGAGTATAATTCCAGAGGAGCCAATAAGGGGAGGGTTTTAAAAGGAACAGGTGCTACACAGTGTTCAGCGCTGCAGAGAAGAGCTGCACAGATGTCTGGCAGGAGAGTGTTGCATTTGGAAACTAGGAGTGCACACTGTCGTCTGAGAGAGTGGCTGGAGCTCATGGGGAGGCCAGCGTGTAAGCGTTCCAGCGAATGCTAGAATGGCAGTGAGGAGGGAAGGAAGGAAAGCCACAAATGGAAGAACTAGAGACCTTCAGGCATTGAAGCAGATTGTTCATCCTGAACACAAATCCGAGGATGTTGAGATGATAGTTACCCTAGAAACCCAGAAAGAGGTACCCTAGCAACACAGGCCAAGCTGCCCGAGTCTGCACTGCACTGAAGATGTTCCTGGACCCATTCTAGTGTCATCTGTCAATTAGCCTGTAGCCTTTGCTTAGAGGGAAAGACGTGTCTATAAACCCAAGGCCTTGGCAGTGAAATCACTTAGCAGCCCCTCTAAGTGACAGCCACAGCCAGCACAATTTGCTATTGGAAAGATTCCACCATGTGACAAGAAAGCTTTATAAACTCATTTGGCTACCGGGGAACGTGCTTTCTTGTCTAGTTTCACTACCTCTTCGCCGGGTTGCCTTAGGAGGAAGACACAGTAAAATGTAAATACTGTAGTCAGAGAGAGAGGGAGAGAGAAAGGGAGGATATTTGTTTAGAAAGTGTGCCAGGCACTTCTTGTTCCTCCTTCATCCTAGCCAGGGAGCCCTGGGATGGTATAACACCAGCATTTATATATATAGATGTGTGCATATATATGGATATAGATATAAGTATATATATATTATATATAATATATATAAATTTACCCATGTGCAGTATTTGAGTATCATTATGTGCCAAGCAGCATACTATAGTTTACTTGAGCTATTTTATTTAATTTTTACACAGCCCCAATTAGGCAGATGCTATTATTATCCTCTTTTTATAGATGAGCAAACTGGGGCCTAGGAAAGTTATGTGACTTGCTTGAGATCGCATAAACTACTTGATTTAAATTAATTTCCAGAATGCTATGGAGGCCACCAGGTGGCCTTAGACATCAGATCTCCCATTGAGGAACTTGCACCCTGGAAGTACAAATTCCGCACAGGTGGAGCTCGCCACACCTGAGAGCAGCATAGAGGTGCTGACCGAGAGGGGCCAGGTGTTTGACCCTAGCTAGGACAATCAGAAAATTTCTGAAAAGAGGTCGCTTTGAAATTTCACTTTGATGGATGGGAAGATTCCATTCACCATGAAATCAGAACCACATCTATGTTTCCTACCTTTTTTTCTTCGCATTACCCTTCCTCATCTCTCTTTAACCTGTCCCTAAATATCAAGGCACCACTAGTGCCACTATCTTTTTATTCCCATCATCTTTTATTTCCTTCGGGATGTTGAAATTCCTTAGCAATAACAGACAGAGCTGGACGTGCTCAGCTGCCAAAGCAGCCTCAATTGCTCAGCAGCACTGGTAAGGGTGACCTGGTGATAGGGACCTCATTAAAGGACAGTAGCCCCTTTCCTTTGGATGGGTGTCTCTGAGTGCTGCGTGTCTCCAGCTTCCAGCAGAGACAAGGATCAGAATTTACCCTGGAGGCATTTCTGAGCACAGCTCTGTCCCAAGATAGAGATGCTATTTGAATTCACCTTTCACTGCTATCTGTTAGATAAAATGTAAAACTCTTTGTCTCTCTAAATTTGGAAAATAGAGGGATCGGGTGTTCAACATCAGCTCTGTGAGCAGGCAGCTCAGTGCACCACCTGAGCCGAGCATGGACGGGAAGGTCCATCGGACTAGGCGATCCCCAGCGCCCACAGCAGACGCTGCTCCCTCTAACGCTGCTCCCTCTAACGCTGTCTCTGCTGGGGCGAGCTGCTCCACCGGAGGCAGAAATTAATTGTTAAAATAAATTAGTCTTTACTATAGTAAAAACACTTTTTGCATCGCTCGCACTCCAATGTTTGTATTTCCACAGTCTGAATGATGCCATAATCAGAAGGCAGGAGACATGTTTTCAAAAGGTCCTTTAAACAGGGAGCAATTTCTGAATACCTACAGAAAATAAGTCAAATACATTTTTTTAATTGAAAAGAGTCATTTGTTCTTATCAAAGCCAAATTTTGTCTTATAAGAACAAAAGCTCATGATGGTTGGTAACTTCATCTGCTGAGAGAAACCTCAACAACTTAAGACAAGCTCTTGATAGACAAAAAAAATGGAAACACCTGACTGCAGGGCCAGAATTGTACATTTTGGACCTACAGAAAAGATGAAAATGTTTCCATACCTCTTTCGAGCACATGCAGGAAATGGGAAACTACCTCTTCTCCGTTTCTTCAGAATAGGAGGAATGCAGTAAGGGGTGCTATAAAACCAAAATAGCTGAATCCTCAAACATTTTCTCTGTTATTTCAGAGTATTTTAAAATCTGGATACCTGCCGGGCGCGGTGGCTCACGCCTGTAATCCTAGCACTCTGGGAGGCCGAGGTGGGCGGATTGCTCGAGGTCAGGAGTTTGAAACCAGCCTGAGCAAGAGCGAGACCCCGTCTCTACTATAAATAGAAAGAAATTAATTGACCAACTAATATACATAGAAAAAATTAGCCGGGCATGGTGGCACATGCCTGTAGTCCTAGCTACTCGGGAGGCTGAGGCAGTAGGATTGCTTGAGCCCAGGAGTTTGAGGTTGCTGTGAGCTAGGCTGATGCCACGGCACTCACTCTAGCCTGGGCAACAAAGTGAGACTCTGTCTCCAAAAAAAAAAAAAAAAAACCTAGATACCTAAGTGTCATTCCTCCTCCTCTTAAAAATAATGCTATTTTTATTATGGTGTCCTGTGGAAACTATTTCCCTAGGCATGGCAACAGCCATATCTTAACAGGGAATTATTTATTGGAGCCCATTTTCCTTATGAGTTTTGGATGACACAAACCCATATTTTATCCCAGTGGATTCTTCAAGGCTAACCCCTGCCCACTCTTGGAGAATTATCTAATATTGCCATAGCCACGTTCCTAGCTGCTAAGCTGCCAAGGAAAATCATTCTGTTCCCCAGAGATCAGTTTAAGAAACTTCAGGTCCTCAGGGACTGATGGAAATTTACGGAATCTGTGACCAAATTGTCAGAAGTCTCCAAATCTGCTTAAGGTCAGATGTCAAACAAAGCAATGAGGCTGAGAAGACACAGAAGCATCACAAACAGCCTTCTATCCGTGCACAGGAGAGAGTTTCCTTTGCATAATGCAGATCTCTGACAATATATTATTATTCTCTAAAAATTAAGAAATTGGAAACTTCTACTTCCACCTATGAATGGGTAGCTTGTATCAGACTAACTCTCCTACAAAAACAACCACAAGGGCAGGGTAAAGCAATCCTCCCCCAAACAGAGATTAAAAACAGCTATAAAACCAGCACAGAGTAATCAAAGATACCTGTACTTAATTATTGAGTCAAGATCCTGGAGAGAAATGAAATGCATTGAGGTGAGCCAGGTAACTGCCACTGCTATTTTCCACAAGGAGCTTTCTGTTCCATAGAGGCCAAATACATAAATAAGATGACCTAGGGCTGTGTGACTCACTGAGCCGGGGAGATGAAAAGTAGAATTCAGGGCATAAACTGAAAGGATTTGAGGAGCCAGCATCCTAGAGAAGTGGGCCCACATTCTCTACGTAATTTCCCTGCATGGCATAGCTCTAATTCTGAACTAAGTATGCATGGTCCAAGAGGCAAGAAACCAGGCAACCACACAACAAATAGCTTGTTAACTAGAGATTTTAGTGGTCTCATGGTCCTAGGAAGACAAAACTTACAGTTTAGGACTCTCCAAAAAAGAGGATTCCTTATAAGCGCTCCAGGCTTTTAATTGAGACTCATAAAGGGCCACACACTCGGAGCAAGGTTAAGTAAGAAATAAAAGCCCTCACAAAACCTGGTACCTGGCCAGGTGTGGTGGCTCATGCCTGTAATCCTAGCACTCTGGGAGGCTGAAGCGGGAGGATCGCTTGAGGTTAGGAGTTCAAGACCAGCCTGAACAAGAATGAGACCTCCGTTGCTACCCAAAATAGAAAAAATTAGCCAGCCATGGTGGTGTGCACCTGTAGTCCCAGCTACTGGGGAGGCTCAGGCAGGAGGATCGCTAGAGCCCAAGAATCTGAGGTTGCAATGAGCTATAACAATACCACGGCACTCTAGCTGGGGTGACAGAGTGAGAGTCTGTCTCGGAAAAACAAAACAAAACCAAAAAAAAAAAAAATCCCTGAAACTCAGCACCAATCAGCTCAATTCCTGATTTGATCAAGGTGATCTGCTGCTGAAATGAAATTAAATCCTCTCTATAGGGAAGCCAGCATCATTTAGACTCTGTATAATTTTTTATACGCAATGTCTGGCATTCAATCCAAAATTACCAGGCATACCAGAAAATATGACCAATGGACAAAACTTAAGAGAGAGAGAGAGAGGGAAAACCCCAAGATAATAGAAAAAGAAACACATTTGATCCAGATATTAATTTTATCAGACTCAGACTTTCAAATAACTGTGTTGAAATGGTCATAAAAATGTATTTTAAAATATGGAATATTTCACTGAGAACTAGAATCTATAAAAAATTAAATGGCAATTTTATAGCTGAACAATACAATAACTGAATTGATAACTCAAAACCTGGATTTAATGGTAATTCAAAGCAGAAGAGAGAATTAGCAAACTAGAAGATAGATCAGTTAAACCCAAATAGAAGCACAGACAGAAAAAAAATTTGAAATAGGAGTAAAGGGTGAAAGAGATATATGGGACATGGTGGAAAGTTGTAATCTGTATACAATTAAAATTCTACAAGAGGAGAGAGAATGAGGTAGAAACTATTTCCCAAAACTGACAAAAGACATCAAGCCACAGATTTGAGAAGTTCTCTGATCTCCAAGCAAGATAAATACAAAAGTAAATCACATGTAGGCATGTCATTGTAACATTGCTGAAAACCAGAGTTAAAGGAAATAAATCTTAATAGTGAATGGAGAAAAAATATCCCATAGTATCCTGGAAGGGGCAATGATAAGACAACTCTAAAGCTGACACTATATGTCTATATGTTGGCAAAAAAAAAAAAAATTAGAAAATGGAATTTAAAAGACAATACCATTTACAATAAAAGCAAAAGTCATCAAAAAGGAATAAACTCAATACAAGATGTGCCAAGTCTCTATAATGAACACAACAAAACATCTTAAGAGAATTTTTAAAAGACTTAAGTAAATGAAAGGATATATCATGTTTATGAATTAGAAAACTTAATATTTTAATGGTTAATTTGACTGAAATCAATCAATAGGTTCAAGGCAGTCTCAATAAAAAATGCCTGTGGGTCACTGGCAAATTGGAAATTGACAAATTAATTTCAAAATTATGCAGAAATACAAACGGCCAAGAAAAGTGAAAACAATCTTGATGAAGAAAAAAAGAGTTGGAAGATTTATATTACCAGATATCAAGTATTATTATAAAGCTAAATAAAATAGCTATGGTATCAATGAAAGGAAAATAAAATAGATAACTAGAATACAACAGAGAACTCAGAAAAAAGGGTGATCTTTTCAGTAAATGATGGTGGATCTACAGGCATACTGCTGTTACCTGCCAAACCAGGTCCCTTGCCCACTGCCCAGTAAATGCCAATATACTGAGATAGCAGGGGTTGCAGCAGAGAAAGACTTTTATTTCACAAGGCACCTGGCACAGAGATGGGAGTAATTTCTCAAATCCATGTCTGCCAGGAATGTTGGGGCTAAAGTTTTTAAAGGTGGCTTGGGAAACAAAGGCCTAGGGAATTTAGGTTTGCTGATTGGCTGGGGATGAACTCATAGCATTGGAAAGCAGAAATCATCTCAGCTAGGTAATTTCCTGGGGAGGGGGTATCAAGGCTCATTGGCTCTGTCCCCATGCATCTCCAGGGGTCCCATTGATGTCATTGGCTCCCCCCAAATGCAGAGCCTGACAAATATCTCAAAGACTAGTCTTAGGCTTTACGATAGCAATGCTCTCTACAGAAGCAGTGGGGAAGTCACAGATCTTGCACCTGTCAAGGAGGCTACGTGCCACTAAGCAGTCAGCGATTATAGCAGTAGGGAAGTTGGGAACAGTGGCTGGTTAACTTCTGGCGATATCTATGCTGTTATAGAAATCAGACTTTGATTACTATTTCTGTATTATAGCTTTACATTACTTTAATATAGGCGGTTTCACCCCGAAAATACTGTGGGTTCAATTGCAGACCATTGCAATAAGGCCAATATCACAATAAAGCAGTTCACATGAATGCTTTGGTTTCTCAGGGCATATCAAAGTTATGTTTACACTATACTGTAGCCTAGTAAGTATGCAATAGCATTATTTCTTTAAAAACAATGTGTATATACCTCAATTAAAAATTACTTGATTGTTAAAACATGCTAACCATCATGGGAGCCTTCAGCGAGTTATAATGTTTTTGCTGGTGGAGGGTCTTGCTTTGATGTTAATGGCTGCTGATTGATCAGGGTGGTAGTTATTCAAGACTAGCATGCCTGTGGCAGTTTCTTAAAATAAGACAACAATAAAGTTTGTTGCATTTATTGACTCTTTCTTTCTCAAAATATTTCTCTCTAACATGTGACGCTGTTTGATAGCATTTTACCAGTGGTAGAATTTCTTTCAAAATTGGAGTCAATCCTCTCAACCCTGCTGCTGCTTTGTCAACTAAGTTTATAGAATGTTCTAAATACTTTGTTGCCATTTCAACAATGTTTACAGCATCTTCACCAGAAGTAGATTCCGTCTCAAGGAACAACTTTTTTTGCTCATCCATAAAAAGGAACTTCTCATCTGTTAATGTTTTCTCACGAGATTGCAGCAATTCAGTCCCGTCTTCAGGCTCCTCTTCTAATCCTGGTTCCTTTGCTATTTCCACCACACCTGCAGGTACTTCCTCCACTGAAGTCTAGAACCCCTCCAAGTCATCCGTGAAGGTTGAAATCAATTTCTTCTAAACTCCGTGAATGTCCATATTTTGCCCTCTTTCCATGAATCGTAAATGTATTTCATGGTTTCTAGAATGATGAATCCTTTCCAGAAGTTTTCCATTTACTTAGCTCAAATTCATAAAAGCAATCACTATCAACATCAGCTATAGCCTTATTAAATGTATTTCTTAAATATTAAGGCTTGAGAGTCAAAATCACTCCTGATCCATGGGCTGCAGAATGGATGTTGTGTTGCCAGGCAGGAAAACAATATTCATCTCCTTGCACATCTCCATCAGAGCTCTTGGGTGAGCAGATGCATTGCCAATGAGCAGAATATTTTGAAAGGAATCTTTTTTTTTCTGAGCAGTAGATCCCAACAGTGGGCTTAAAATATTAAGTAAACCATGCTGCAAACAGATGTGCTGTCACCTGGCCATTCTTGTTCCATTTATAGAACACAGGCAGAGTAGATTTAGTACAATTCTTAAAGTCCCTAGGATTCTCCAAATGGTAAATGAGCACTGACTTCAACTTAAATCCACCAGCTGCATTACCCCTAATGAGAAAGTCAGCCTGTCCTTTGAAGCTTTGAACACAGGCATTGACTTCTCTCTTGCTGTGAAAGTCCCAGATGGCATCTTCTTCCAATAGAAGGCTGTTTTGTCTACATTGAAAATCTGATTTTTAGTGGAGCCACCTTCATCAGTGATTTCAGCTGGATCTTCTGGATAACTTGCTGCAGCTTCTCCATCAGCACTTGCTGCTTCACCTTGCACTGTTATGTTATGGAGATGGCTTCTTTCCTTAAACCCTATGAACCAACCTCTGCTGGCTTCACACTTTTCTTCGGCCGCTTGCTCACTTCTCTCAGCCTTCACAGAATTGAAGAGATTATGGCCTTGCTCTGGCTTAGCCTTTGGCTTATGGAACTGTTGTGGCTGGTTTGATCTTCTATCCAGACCACTAAAACTTTCTCCATATCAGCAATAAAGGCTGTTTCACTTTCTTATCATTCATGTGCTCACTGGAGTAGCACTTTTGATTTCCTTCAAGAACTTTTTCCTTTGCATTCATGATTTGGCTAAAGAGGCCTAGCTTTCAGCCTATGGTGGTTTTCAACATGCCTCCTATGCTGAGCTTAGTGATTTCTAGCTTTTGATTTAAAGTGAGAGCCATGCGATTCTTCCTTTCACTTGAACACTTAGTGCCCTTTGTAGGGCCAACTGGCCTAATGTCAATACTGTTGCATCTCAGGGAATAGGGAGGCCTGAGGAGAGGGAGAGAGACAAGGGGACAGCCAGTCAGTGGAGCAGTCAGAACACACATAGCATGTATTGATTACTTGTCTTATGTGGGTGTGGTTCATGGTACCCCAAACAATTACAATAGTAACGTCAAAGATCACTGATCACAGATCATCATGATAGCTATAATAACAATGAAAACGTTTGAAATACTCCGAAAATTACCAAAATGTGACACAGAGACTCAAAGTGAGCCCATGCTGTTGGAAACATGGTTCTATAGGCGTCCTCCACGTAGCATTGCCACAAAATTTCAATTTGTAAATACTGCAGTATCTGTGCAGCACAATGAGGCAGAGCTCAATAAAGCAAGGTGTGTCTGTGTACGGGGAAAAATGAACCTTGGTTTCCTACCTCACACCCCAAAATCAATTCCACATGGATCATAGACCTGGATGGGAAAAGTGAAGTAACGCACTTCCTAGGAGATAACACAGGACAGTATCTCCGTCATCTCGGAGTAGGCAAAGAGCTCCTAGATAGGACAAAAAAGGGCACTAAATGTAAAGGAAATGTGAAAAAATGGACTTTATTAAAATTAAGAACTTCTGTTTATTAAAGACACCATTAAAATGATGAAAATACTGGAAAAGCAAGCAAAAAGTTGTGAAAATACCTAAATAATGAATATATATGCATACGTGTGTGTCCTATAAATAATTGAGAAGAAGGCAGGTGATTCCTATTAGAGGATAGATGAAAGGCTTGGATAGGTCTTCAAGAAACAGTTTATCCAAATGGACAATAAGCATGAAAGTCATTTGATATCATTAGTCGTCAGGAAAAGGAAAATTAAAAGCACAATAAGATGTTACCACTCACCCAGCAGATTGGCTAAAATGAAAGGACAGATAGTACCAAATATTGGTGAGGATAAGAACAAGTGGATCTCTCGTCACTGCTAGCAATAGCGTAGGTAAGTACAAAATATTGTGGCAAATTTTTAAATGGCCACAAATTCCTCCCATCTATGTATGTATTTGCAATTGACACATACAATTTGTGACTGACTTTGCAGTTTCTTCCTCAGAAGGTCTACTTCTCCATTCCTTGCATCTGGGCCATGCAACATGCTTTGGCCAATGGGACATTAGCAAATGTGACACAAAAAGAAGCTTGAAAAGAGCTGGTGTGCTGGAGTTTGCTCGTTTTGCTGGTTTTGGGAACCCTGTTCCACCACCATGCGAATGAACCCAGACCAGCGTGCCAGATGACACGTGGCCCAAGGCTCCATCCCTCTTCATGGCAACCTGCTAGACATGCAAATGAGGCCACCAACAGCCAGCTGACTGCAGATGCAGGAGGGAATGCAGCTGACATAGATGGAGCACAACTGAACCACCCCAGATTAGTCCAGCTCACCACACTGACCCAGAAAAACGTGAGTTAATTGTTTCAAGCCACTGCGTTTTCAGATGGTGTGTTATGCAGCAAAAGCTAACAGTCAAAACCACTTTGGAAAATTGTTTGGCAGAATCTGCCGTGCACCTATCCTACTACCCAGCATCCCACTCCTAGTTGTATACTCAAGAGAAATGCATCAAAACATAGGTACAAGAAAAATGTACATTGTAGCACTATTCATAATAGCCCCAGACTGAAAATAACACAAATATCTATCAATAGTAGAATACATAAATAAATTGTGGAACAGTCATGCGATGGAATACTACACAGAACGGAAATCAACAAACTACTGGTAGCTGTGCAACATGAATGAATCCCACAAATAACATATTGAGTGGAAAAAGCAGAGACACACACAAAACCAGACACAGCAAAAATAACACCTACTGCATCGTTTCTTTTATACAAAGTTAGAAAACAAGGAAAAATCTATGGTGACAGCAGTGATAATAGTGGTTACCTTTGGAAGGGTTTTAACGGGGCGGGAGGCATGGGAAGGTTTCTGTGGGCTGATAATGTTTCATAGCTTGACCTGGGTGGGGCTGACTCAATTGTGTTTACTCTAAAATTCATTGAACTGAGTACCTAAGACGTGTGCCCTTACCTGTATATATGGTATATTTCCATTTTAAGAGTATGAAAGAAATTGCTCTCAGTTCAAGTCTCCTCTCCTTCTGGAAGCTATCTATCCTCATAGTATACTATGAGTATACTATACATAGTATACATTGCATCACTAGATTTTTGCTGTTGACTCTTAAATCTCTATCGCCAGCCCCTACCACTCTCTGGTCCTTCCCTAGACATCTGTACTGACGTGACCCATTAACTTTGCAAACGCAGAGTCTAGGACAGATTCAGTCACCCCTCAGTCACTCCTCGAGGGCTGGTGGAGCCTCAGTTCCAAGTACCTTCTCTGGCACCCCTCGTTGCCGTATGTCCCTTGTTCCCTATGCCACATTGCCAAGGCCTGCAAGCCTTCCTCTCAACTTTCACCTGTGTCCTTTTCTCCTTTCCGTGACATCAGTCAGGGTTCAAAGGCAGCAGACGGAACCACTCTAGTGATTTTTATGCACGAAGAGATTTAACACGGAGAATTCATGGCCTATAACATTGTTGGGAGGCCGGAGTTGCTTTTCCCAGGATGACGGCCAGGAATGACCACCAAACTGGATCTCCAGCAGAGCTTGTTCTTCAGTCAGGTAGGTGGAGTACCGGAGGCTGCAAATGGAAGTGTTGAGTTAAAAATACCCCATCCCAGGCCGGGCGTGGTGGCTCACACCTGTAACCCTAGCACTGTGGGAGGCCGAGGCAGGTGGATTGTTTGAGCTCAGAAGTTCAAGACCAGTCTGAGCAGGAGCGAGATCCTGTCTCTACTAAAAATAGAAAGAAATCAGCTGGAAAACTAAAAATATATATATATAAAATTAGCTGGGCATGTGGCACGTGCCTGTAGTCCCAGCTACTCGGGAGGCTGAGGCAGGAGGATTGCTTGAGCTCAGGAGTTTGAGGTTGCTGTGAGCTAGGCTGACGCCATAGCACTCTAGCCCGGGCAACAGAGTGAGACTCTGTCTTAGAAAAAAAAAAAAAATACCCCATCCCAGCTGCAATCCAGATACCAAGGGGCCACCTAGACATCCTACAAATGCACTGAAATGCATTACATTAGTGAAGGGACACTTTGGAATAAACCCAATGTCATTTCCAAACTTGAGCAAAGCACATCTTATTGGCAGAACCCAACCCACATATAGGACACTGACTACACAGGAGTCTGGAAAGGTGGCGTTCAGCTTTCTAGCCTCCACAGTACAGGGAGGCCCCAGGAAGGAGACGGAAGCAATGGCTGAGGGTCGCTCCGCCAAGTCCACGGCACACTCCTTCCGTCTGACACAAGCCCATCACTCTCACACCGGGACCATTCGCCCAGTCAGCCGGCGATGAGCAGTAAGCATCCACTCAGTCTCTGCTGGGCACCTGGTATGGGGCTAGGTGCTGGGAATGCAAGAAAGACATAGTTCTTGCCTTAAAGGAGCTCTTGGTCTAGAAAAAAAGAGAACAAAGCAAGCAGTGATCACAGGCTGATGTGGAGGAAGGGGGGTGCTAAATATGTGTGCTCGGAGAGCAAGGAGGGGGCAGTTCTGTGTTAGTCTCGGGCAGGAGGAGGCTTCACCAGAAGAGGCAAAGATATTCCTGAGTCTTAGATGGCATCATTTCCTTTATCTCAAATAACCTCCCCATTCCCTCTTACCAAAAATTCTGTGAAACAGCTGGCTTGTGAGTCTTTGTAGATAAAGGTCAATTTTCATTTGGAAAAAATAGTCTTACCAATAGACTTTTTTTTGCTGTCAAGTGCAGTTTTAACAAATTAAGCTAACAATTGGAAATCCTTAGATTGCCTTTGAAAATTAACAGGGCTGTGTGTGTGTGTGCATGCGTGCATGTATGTGTGTGTGTGTATGTGTTCCACATCAGTTACTGCAAGGCAGTGCTTGTAAAGGATATGACTATGTGTTTGGAAAGTCTGTTCATATGCATATTAATTATTCCACTCCTGTTTTGTTTGCACAATTGGTCTAGAATAAATTATACCTTCTATAGAAAAATGAATCTTTTACTCATTCCCTGTCCTATTTAATTGGAACCCATACAATTTAGGTTTTGCCTCAGCTAAACTTAACTAATGCCACTGTATAGAGGGAATTAAAAGTTGGGTATTTGGGATTGTTGTCTTTGCTTCATCTCTAGCCATCTCTGAGACAGCAGGTGTGTTTCCTACGTGTCGTGCAGGTCAACAGGTTCTCACTGGGTGTCTGTCACATCGATGCCATGCTTGTGCTTCTCCGTCCTGTGGTGGGACTCTATCTGGACAAGCCGTCTGTAGTCTGTGTATCCGGTGTGCACATAGCAGAAGGTTCCAGTGGAGAACTGAGACATAGCCAGGGGTGTATCATTCTTATAATACTGTCTCTTCCCTTAAGGGGGCTGCTTAATTCCTTGGCTCCAAACGTTGCCACTCCATTTCTAATTACTGCCAGCCAGATAAGTGCACCTTCTCTTATGTCCTGTCAGGCTCCAGATCTATGCATTATTGAAAGCTGAGTAATGATCACTGTCTTTAAAATAAGAATTATAGTCCCTTTAGACCAGCTTCCATCTCAAACTGACACAGAGGCAAGTGGTAATGGTGTCTGTATAGCACTGGACAAATAGTAATAGCTAATATCCCTCCAGGACAGGTTTCTGGGCAGGGAGAAGCGTGAAGGGGGCACATTTGGGGAGAGGGTACTCAGGCTCTGGCCCCTGCACGAAGGATATCTCTTTTTAGGAGGTGTGTGCAAGCTTTATGCAGTTCACCTGCCTCCAGAGGCAAAGCCAGACCTCTTTCCACCCTGTAAGCAGTCTCAGGCCCCGACCCTCCTGGAGAGGCAGTGGTGGCACATGTCACCGCTTGTCCCAAAGGCTTCACAGGCGGCCTCCCTCCCCACCAATATCATAAAGCTCAGGGACCCCTGAGCCTCGTGGGCAAAGTCTGAAGGGAACTGGAAAGGAGAAAGAGCATGCCAAATTGTAAAACCTGGTTTTTCTTGAGCCACTAAGTTTAAATTACAAGGCTTAGCCTATTTATACATCTAGTAAAATAAGAATAATTAATTTCAGCAATGACTGATTATATCAAGTTGAACAGACTAAACTGCCTTAGGCAGTCATTCCTATTTGCATTGTGGTTAATTAAATTCCTTTGAATATGTTAAAGTGCAGTTATAAATTTAATATATTCAATTTTTCTTTGAACTACTTCAAATGTGTATCCTAAGTAGCAAAGCCACTCCATGTACTTAAACAATGCTATTAAATCTAATAAATTAAACCTATAAATATAATGACTTTTAAGTTCACTGAAACATTCCAACACTGGTTATAAGTTTAATCAAATTTTAAACTCAACTTAAGATAATGTCTGAAATCAATTACTTAATTACACATTTTAAATGGAATCATAAGGCTGAGCTGTCTTTGTTCTAATGTGTCCAATTCTTTTATTACAAACACATACAATCCAAGTATACCCAGACTGTCTCAATGATTTCAAATGTATTTTTGAACTTCACGCAAAAATATGAACATTATAGTTTGATTTATGTCAGCATCTCCATTTCTAATTCTAAACTTTTGTAGGGCTAGAAACCCAGTTCACCCATTGAGGAAACAATTTCATCATCCCCCCCAAAACCTGGATGGTCTTCTCAAGGTGTTTGAATAACTTACTGGCCAGGCAGCCAAGTCCTAGAAGAGACTCTGTCCTGAGCCTGCACCTGTCCCAGGCCATCGTACCTGCAGCAGTAACAGACCAGTGACAGATACATACCAATTGATTTCTGACATAGATGCCAAGAACACACCACGGGGAAAGGACTGTCTCTTCAACAAAAAGCATTGGGAAAACCAGGTATCCACATGCAGAAGAATGAAATTAGACCCTCATCTCATATCATATATAAAAATCAACTCAAAAATGAATTAAAGGCTTAAATGTAAGAAGTGAAACTGTAAACCTCCATGATGTTGGCCTGGGCAATGGTTTTTTGTGGATATGACCCCAAAGCAGAAGCAACATAAACAAAAATAAACAAATGAAGCTAAATCAAACTAAAAAGTGTCTGCACAGCAAAGGAAACAACAACAGAATGAAGAGACAACCTACAGAATGGGAGAAAGCATTTGCAAACCATACACGTGATAAGGGGTTAATATCTTAAATATATAAGGAACTCAAACAACTCAACCTCAAGAAAACAAATAACCTGATTTTAAAAATGGACAAAATATCTGAATAGACATTTCTCTAAAGAAGACATACAAATGGCCAACAGATGTATTAAAAGATCTTCAACATCATTAATCATCAGGGAAATGTAAATTAAAATCCCAATGAGATATCACCTCATGGCTGTTAGTATGACTATTATAAAAAAGATGAAAGATAACAACTGCTGGTGAGGATATGGAGAAAAGAGAACCCTTGCATGCTGCTCATGGGAATGAAATTAGTACAAACATTGAGGAAAACAGTATACAAATTTCTCAAAAAATTAAAAATAAAACTGCCATATGATCCAGCAATCCCACTATTGGATATATATCCAAAGGAAATTAAATCAGTATGTTGAAGAGCTATCTGCACTTCTATGTTCATTGCAGCATGATTCGCAATAGCCAAGATATGGAAACAATCTAAGTATCTATCAATGGATGAGTGGATAAAGAAAATGACCACATATGTACACAATGGAATACTATTTAGCCTCAAAATTTAGAAAATCCTGTCATTTAAGACCACATGGATGAATCTGGAGGACATTGTGTTAAGTGAAGTAAGTTAGGTAAAGAAAGGCAAATACCACATAATCTCACTTATATGTGGAATCTACAAGAGTGGAACTTAGATAAGCAGAGGGTAGAATGGTACCAGGGGATCGGCGAGGGGTTGGGGAGATGTTGTCAAACGGCAGAAAGTTTCAGTTAGGCGGCAGGAGTAAGTTCAAGCGATCTATTGCACACCATGGTGACTTTAGTCAAGAACAATATATTGTATTCTCGAAAATTGCTAAGAGAGTAGATTTTAGGTGTTCTCACCACATAAGTACGTGGGGGAATGCATATGTTAAATAGCTTGATTTAGTCATTCCATAGGGTATGCATATTTCCAAACATTATGCTGTACACCATAAATATATACAATTTTTGCTACTTAAAAATAAGTAAATAAAAGTCTTGTGCTGAGGAAGTGTGTGCGCCAACAAGTCCAGCAAGTTGGGGAGGGCGAGAGCCGTGTGCCCTGGCCGTGGTCAGGTACTCAGCTGAACTCCGCTTCTCTTCCCCGTTCCCATGACCTGCCCCTGAACCCATCTCATTTTTCCCTCGGCCAGGCACCCTGAAGTAAGTTCAGAGAGCCCACTCTGTCCCATCGTTTGTATCACTTTGTCAGTTCTATCAGTTTCCAGAGCATTTTATTTCATGTGCTTACTTTCGCCTGGCCCAGAACACAGTATTGCATGAGACTGTGGCATTTGGACAAGACTGTTCAAATTGTCCACCTGCCTTCGTTTTTGAAATGATCACATGGGTTCAGCTTTTCCTTACGTAAAGGAAAAAATAAATGCGGGTTGATGGCAATAGGGGCAAAAAGTCCTCACCCTGCACTGGGTGTTAACCTTGAAGCCAGCGAGCCCGGGTTCAAGCGACAGCATCGCCTAACCTTCCCCGACTTCTTTGGGCGTTACTTCCTGGTACGTGCTGATGGACACCCGCCCCCCACTTAGGTTTCAGTTAACTTCACTACCCGTTAGACCTCGCGTTCTTTTCCTCTTCCTGTATGACGAGGCCACGACTCTCACAGAGCTTTAAACAGTATCTGATAGGTCCTGCACGTGCGTGTGCCGTTCCAATGTGGCTCTGTCACCACACCGACAGGGCCGGCCCCGCTGCAGGGCCCTCTCCCACACCGTGCTCTGGCGGGCTCTTAGTGACCCAGACCAGAAAGAAGTAACAACCAGTCTCTGGGCCCAGGCACACCTCCCAACCACCGATTAAAAACAAACATTTCAGCACGGTTCTTCCTGCTGAAGGTGATTTTTGCACAGCCACAAAGGCATCGGGGGAAAACAATGTAAGTTACAAACGTTGATTCTGGCAGGTGCCCGACACGTAGCCACTTAGCAAACACATTGCGCACTTGCTGCCTGCCAGGAAGTGGGGCCATACAGATGAACAAGACCAACCAGGTTGCTACTGTCTGCCCAGCGAGAGAAGCCAGCTGATAAGCAAGCAATGCCCTTGAACCCCTGGTCACCTCCCAGACAGCCCCCAGCCCTCCTGTGGCTGAGGATGGACCCCGTGCCCACTCCACTCCAGGCATTTAGACTGTAGGACCCAGTTAGTGGCAGTCACCAGTGACAGCAGCCTGCCTTCCAGAGACAGAGGCTTCCTCCCTGGCTGGCTATGTGACTTGGGGGGAGGGATGGACAAGTCCTCGCATAACCGGGTCCTCCCACGTCAAATGGGGCTAACGGTGTCTGCCCCACAGGTATGAAGAGTAAATGAGCCAGGCAAGTGAAGCACTTGGCCCGTGGCTGGCCCCAGGCGTGTGCTTGATAAATGATAGCTAGTACAGACTCCAATACATGCGTGTTTAATTTTAGGTATGTATCTTAGTCAGCTAGGGCTGTCATAACAAAATATCACAGACCAGGTGGTTTAAACAACAGAAATTTATTTCTCAGTTCTGGAGGCCGGAAGTCTGAGATCAGGGTGCCAGCACTGCAGATTTCTGGTGAGGGCTCCCTTCCTCGCTTGCAGACAGCCACCTGCCCGCTGTGTCTTAACGTGGTGAAGACAGCACGTGAGCTCTCTGCCGCCTCTTCTTGCAAGGACACTAATTGCATTATGAGGACCTCACCTTCCTGACCTCAACTAAACCTAACACCTCCCATAGGCCCTGTCTCCAAATACCCCACACTGGGGATTAAGGCTTCAACATATGAATTTGGGGGTGACACACACATGGAGTTCATAACTGTATATTTCTCTGGGATTCCACTGGGCTTGATTTTTTTTTTCAGTATCTTTTAAAAATTATAAAATCCTGAAACCACACATAGCTGAGCCTTAAAGAAGCCCAGGTAAGCATTTCCAAAATTTTACTCATCTCTTTTCAAGAAACAAAACGTTCCTTCAGAGGGTGAGCTGGTCATTCTCCACCTGTGCCCTCAGATCCGTTCCTCGCCCTCTCAGCCTGTCCCTGTCCCAGAGAGCTGTCACGGGGTCCCTTTCAGCTGATTTCTGCTAGGATTTGGCCAGCAGGAGGCGGGAGGCCAGGCAGTTTTGCTCTGTTGCCCTCACGCTTTGGTGCCTGGTCCTGTGGCTGGTGACACCCTCCATGACCACAACCCTGGCTCTGCTGAAGCCCTGGGCTTCAAAATACCCACCCACCCCACCCCATCTCCCTGTGGGCCCAGGGTTTATCACAGCTGGCCACTATTACTGGTCTCTGGAGGCCTCAACCTCCACTGGTTCCCCGAACCCCTGCCCACCCCTCTATCGAGTGCCTTCATTAAAGAATCTTCTATTGGACCAGCTAGGGATGGGGTGGGGTTTTATTTCCTGCTGGGACCCTGGGTGATAGTTGCAATGATAATCAATTTCGATATTTTCCCGTGCACCCTACTTTCCTATCAGTCATGCTTTTAGTTTAATAAAATGTTTTCCTTCGTTTAAAAAAAAAAAAGGAGAGATTCTGGAGAAGTTTCAGTTGGCACCTGTGGCTTTTGCAAGGTCATGATGGTAATGGCCATAAGGAAAGCAGCCATCTTTAGTATTTATGCTATTAATTTTAGTGAGATTGAGAAATGCAGTAAAGGGAATGAAATCCTTGCTCCTGGCTTGGTGTATGAAGGAGGAAGCAGCACAGGAGCTGGCAGGATTGCACTAGCTAAGGGTCATTTGTTACTGGTCTTTTACCTCCTCGCTGCTCTTGAGGCAAAGTAGGAGTCATGTGTCTGTGGGCACCAACACTGACCCCTCGGTCGGTGTCTGGGGGCTCTGTGGAAGTGTACTCTCAGCCCTCTCTCCTTTTTTCTTCAGAAAAATCCTAGACATAAGGAAAATAAGATTACTCTCTGAGAGTTAAATTATAAATCACTTGTATGGGATCACAATAGAGAAATGCAATGTCACCTTAAAAGCAGAGGGACCCTTAGCAGTGTAGGACTTGACTTCAGCTGGATGGAGTAAATCAAACCATCTAAAACAAAATGTGTCAGTCAGAAAAGGCCACAAAGCTTGATCGCTGAAGCAGACTTCAGCAGTGCTCAATGAGTTTCCCTGCAGAGGAACCAGCTTGAGTAGCTTGGAATGTTTTGATCTTATTCTGAGGCAGGCATCTCAGCTTATCTCAGCCTGATGCCATCATATAATCGATTCTTCTAATTCCCCGTGTTTTAATTCTGTGTCTACCAAAAAATATTTTCACAGTAACAATTTTCTTATCAGAAAATATGGACCAAGCCCAGGGATGACATGAATGCCTAGAGGTGTTGTCTTCCATGCCATTTTTCACACACGTAAATGCACAAACATACACACAAACAAAAATAGAAATGTTTCTTCTTTACTGAGGTGTTTTTCAGCTTGTTGTTCACCTAATAATGAATAATAAACATCTTTGCTAGTCAAAAAATGTACCTCTACTACAGCAGGTTAATGAATACATATTTTTTATGTGGGGCAATCCTGTAAATTTATTTAACCAAAGCTCTATTATTGCACATTTCTGTCATCCCCATCATTTTGCAAATTACCAAGAGTATCCTTGGAGACATCCTTGTAGCAAATCTTTGCAACTTATGAGCCATTTCTCTGCACAGATTTCCAAAGGACATGGATACTTTAAAACTTTCAATACATTTTGCCAGAATTTTCTAGAAAATAATATTGTAATTGTTCCAGTATTTGCCAATTTTTATAGGTAATAAATAATCAGGCTATTGTTTTCCTTTGTATTTTTCTGATTACTAGTGAAACTGAAGTTTTTCATGAACTTATTAGGCATTTGAATTTCTTATTTTTTTATCTTCTTACTCATTATTGTTTGCCCTTTTTAAAAATAGGGGTATCTATCTCTTTTTTATTATTTATAGAGGCCTTTATACTAATAGTGCTATTAACTTTGTGATCTGTATTGCAAATATTTTTCTGTTATTTGCCTTTCACTGCAATATGGTATCTTGCCTTATGCTCATAATCAGTTAGGGATGAATTTAACTTCAAGTAACAGAAAACTCAACTCTATTCTCTTAAATAAAGTGGATGCCAAGCATCACATAGAGAGGCAGCTGCTGGAACTGATTCAGACAGTTGGCAGTGTGACAGCTCACATCCCTGTCCTATCTTGGCCTTCTCCTATTCGTCACCCTATGGTCACTAAATGGCTGCCACAGCACTGGTTGTCAGGTCTGTGTTTCAGGCAGAAGAAAGAAGGGAGGAGGAAAAGACAACACCAGCTGACTCTTGCTTATGTCATATTGGTCAGAACTGGTCAGATGACCACTTTCAGCGGCGAATGAGAGGCAAGCAAAGATGAAGGGGACATTGGATTAAGTGAGCAAACTTACTCTGTCTGCCATTGAGCGGCTTTAATATTTTATGTGGTCAAATTGGTCTATATTTATTTCTTTGGTTTCATGCTTAGAAAGTTCTTCCCCAATTCAAGGATGCATTTCGTAGATAGTCATTCATATTTTTAAAATTACATTTATGGTTTTATTGTAATATGAAATAGAAATCAAGCTTTTGTTCCCAGATAATTGGCAAAAAAATCATTTTTGAACTCTCTCCACTGGTTTGAAATATCCTAATTGTTCACTAAGCTATTGCACACACTCACGTGCATTTTGGTGCTGACCATTCTGTTTCGTGGATCCTGTTTTCCCTTCCTGCACTGTAGACACTACTGTGATTAATGTGACATGCCATGTGCTTTAACATTGCAAGCCAAGTCCTCGTCATGATACGGCTTTCCCAAAATTTCTTCACCTTTCTTGCTGCTTGTTATTCTGAATTTTGAATTATTCTATCAAATATTGTAAATGATCCTGTTTGGATTTCAACAGGAATTGCCTTACATGTATAAAATATGGGAGAAGAATTGACAACTTATACAGTTAAGACTTTGGGGCCACAGACATGAGGCAGTCGATCCTTCTCATGACTGTCTGTAAAGTTTTGTGATCATCACATAGCAGGGTTTTTTCCTCTGCCTTGTATTTTAATGTGTTATAGCTAATATATAGGAAGGTTAAAGATTTTATAAAGATTTACTTTACATCCGGCCACTTTACTGAAACCTCAGTTTATTCTAAAAGTTTTCCTTACCTATTATTTGTCTACTTAATCTTCCAGAGCCTCAAAGAGGGGTGTCACATGCAACTTTCTGATTGTATCTGGCCCTCTACTGTGGTTCTCTCACCATATTTTCCATTAACCGATAAGTCACACTCAGGAGCCTGATTAATGTGGTTTTCCCCTGAGAGAGAAATCTGCTCTTGCTCTGCTGACAAAATCAAGTTTCAGAGACAGCAGAGCTGAGTGTCATGTGGCCCATGTTGTGTGACATAAGCCATCCTGGAAGTTCTGAGCTGTCACTCGGTGGAGGAATCTCTTCTACATCAGCGGTCCCCAACATTTTTGGCACCAGGGACCAATGTTTCCACAGGATGTTGTTGGGGTCAGGGGAGGCGAGGCTCAGGCGGTGATGCGAGTGATGGGCAGCGGCTGTAAATACAGGTGAAGCTATGCTCACCTGCCCACCCCTCACCTCCTGCTGTGCGGCTCCCCCCACCCCAAGTTTCATGGAAGACAATTTTTCCATGGACATGGGTGGGGAGAGAATGGGGAGGGTGTGGCGGCAGAGCTCTGCTGCCCAGTCCCTAACCGGCCGCAGACCTCAGTTCTACATCACCTTGGACGTATTAATCCAACTTTCGCTCAGGAAGTCCTTGTAATAGGAAATAATATGATTCAAAGAGCCTAATTACATTTCGGGGACATTTCAAGTTTTTAGAAGGTTCTGATTTATGGAGACAAAATCTCCCCAATACAGCTTTTCCCTGTGCCTCCCTGGAGCCCCACCCCTTCTTTGGCATCAGTCCCCATTTCTTCTCTCTTCCAGCCTAAATATATCTCTTTCCCTCAATTGTTTCTTCTTAGACAATATGGCTAAGGCTTCCCAGACTCCCTGTCATTGTCCCTTCCACCTGCCCTGCTCTCTGAGGACACCTCCTCAAAGCTGGTGCCAGAAGAGACGGGCCGAGCAGGAGAGACCTGCCATGGCAGGTGCACGAGGACCTTTGCTGATTCAGCATTGTCGCCAACTGAAGTGTCTGTGTTCTTGTCACAGGAAGTGCTGTAGGCCAAAAGTCTCCCATCCTGCACTTGTGTTTTCTGAAAATTTGATTTACCTCATTTAATAAAATGTCAAAGTTCATTTTATTTTTTTGACTTCTGTTCTTGTGTACCTAAGTAATTATAAGACATTTCTCTCATCCATCTCCTTCATTAAATACCTAAACCTTCACATGTTGTGCCTCCTATAAAAATTATAGGCATGCCTTCTAGCTCTAGGTCCGAGTTGCCTGTAAATATGTTGAAATGACGTGGGGCAAGGAGAGACCCCTGTGGTGTGGCCTCAGGTGTCTCCTTCCAGGTGATACTTAAATCTCTCTTTTTTGGGTGCACGTGCTCAACCAGCTTCAAATACAACCAGGCTTATTGACAAAATTATGAAAGGAGGGACTTTGCCAAAGGCCGACGGAAAGAAGAACACAGCACTGCCCAGAGTCCTGTCTGACCCGCCTGTGACGAGCTTGGCTATAGGTGCCGCGGGGCATCACAGAGCAGCCAGGACCCGAGCGAGACATGAGTCCTGGAGTGGAACACGGGGGGGAGGGGGGGGTGCGGGGGGAGGTCGGGGCACCAGAACTAACTGCAATATTAGCGAGTACAGCCAGCCACACGGCTCATGGCACCCTATGGACTCTGGTGCTGGAGGGTGTGTGTGTGGGGGGGGACAGCATGTGGCACATGTGGTTACAGGAGCAGCATGTGCAGCCACAGGGCCGCCACCTGTGCAGGTGTGCCAGGATCCGCTGACGTAAAACAATTTCACATGAGAGGGGGAAATGTATTTCCAATTCTAGCAAAGACATCATAGGGCTGGTGACATTCTCATGAAAGATGGCTCTCGTGACAATGTGGCAGTTAGAGAAAGAGGACCCCAGTAGCAGACCTCGAAGGACACCTGTAGGGGCATTAGCAGAGTCAAGAGCAGACAGAGTTTCAGGAGAGAGAGAGTGAGGACACCGTGTGTCGCAGATTGAGAGGACGATGTAATACACACAGGTGCCATGGGCAGAGCTGCTGGCCTGTAGATGACTGTCTCTGGGTCTGGCAGAAACTCTGGTCCAACTTGCTGTGGCCAGGGTAAGTGGGTCATGTGACGTGAAACAGCAACTTCTGCGAGCAGAGCTGCATCTGGCCGTATTTCTGGGGAGCTGAGGATGTGACTGGCATCCAACATGTCGCTGAATTTCTCCAGTACGCGCTGCTCCCACGGCCACAGCGCACTGGGGACTTGCTTAGTGGAAGAGAAACTGTGCATAAGGTAGAAGGGGCACTAAAATGAGGAGTCGCGATGAACCTGCTGAGGAATCTGTAATTAGGAGAACTTGAGAGAAACCTTCCTGGATGTGAGATGACCAGCTACGTAACCCAAAGTCAGTCCCATCTCCGTCATCATGCAACTCTGCAAAAGACAACCAAATCAGGATAAATATATAGCAGGGCTTGAAATAGTACATCTAATTCTACTGTACATCAGTCTATTTTGGTTTCTCAACTACACCAATTCAAAATATACTATGGGGACTGCATTTTTCTTCCTAATTGATTGGAACGAAGTAGATTATTCAGAACCATTTTGGCTACTCCCACCCACCCCAGCAAATAGCTCTTTCTTCTCTTGTAGAATGTGAAGAATAACTCTGAATTTGACATGGGAAAGAGATATTATTGTTGGCTTAAGCAGAAGCAAAGCTTCAACCCCTTCATGAAATCTGGTCTTTGCTAATTCTGACCACCCCTCTGGTTCAGACAAAGTGCAGAGTGGAGACATCACTAAATTTCAGATCTGACCATGAGTTGCAGGAGAAAGGGGAGACATTGCTCTCTGTCCTCTACAGGGAAGAGCCTCATTTCTCCAAACTTAACTAGAATTAGAGTTTGGAGACTAGGAAGAATCCTGGTGACCAAGAAGTTCAGTATTTTCTCAAACTATAGTCTAAGGTACCTGAGCTCAGAAGATGCTCCCAGACAAAGGATTCCATTATCAACTGCTTATTGTGACCTCCTCTTGAAGACTCTGAGAGGCCCTGAAGCCAAGAAATCTGCTATCCTTTGTTTGCCAAATATTTGATCACAAAATCTGTTTATTTTCCAGGTAACACCCAACAGCTTGGGGAACTGGCATGCCATGAAAAAGTGCTGATCTGTTCAATCCTTCCCTCATTTTACAGAAGAAGAAAATGCAGCCCATGTAAGAAATGTGGAGAGAGTCCCGTCCCCATTACTGGCAGGGCTGGGAACTAGAGCCTGGCTTCCAGACAATGAGCCCAGGCTCTTTCTATCACCTTGAAAGAGGCATTGTGAACAGTAGCTTTGATATATCCCCTAGCACATTTTCATTGTCTGGAACTTGAGGTTGCATTTATTTATAGTGCACTCAGCAATGAATCCATCAAATGCTTTGAATGTTTTAAAAGGGGCATTGGGCTCTGTACAGTTGACCTAAATAAAACACCATCCTCTAAATGACATGTCATTTACTATATAGTGAAATATTTTATCAGGCTATATAATCACATTCTAAGAGGTTATTACTTTTATAAGCAATAGTAAATCAAAGGGGTCAAATCTCAGTAAAATGTTATTAAATGTAAGTATACTACCCAGTGAGAAGTAACTGTAGACACTTCTCTTGCAATGCAGAGAGGAATAGTTGGTGAGGCAAAATTGCAAAGATTTGTCCAAAGGTCATATATATATTTTTTCAAATAATGTAAATTCAAGTAGTTTGAGCATGGCACCAAACTTCAGAAGCAATGTTTTTCTGACTTATTCTCTGAATCCCAAAGGCACTTTGAATCTATACACATTTTAGCACTTCTTTAACCATACAATTGTTTCTGAGACTCTAGTCTTGGATACTTTGAAATCTTTCTCAAGATATTTTTCTGACTTAATACACTTGACATGTGAGATATACTCCTAGTTAGAATATTGTTAATTGGTTTCTAGCCTGTGGATACCAAATTTCCAAAGACCATGTTTCCAAAGCCAGTACTGACCCATGTGGTACCTTTCTGTGGACCAGAAAAGGTACCCCTTCCCTGGGGCAGCTGCACCCCAGTACCAAAGCACGAGGTGCAGTGAGCAGCACACAGACTGGATTCCAGCCTCCACCTGATCCCCCCGTCCTGAGATGGAGGCCCTCATCCAAATGAACAAGTTGTATAACTGAAGGAAAGGGCTGGCCGGACACATTGACTTATGTTTATAATCCCAGCACTTTGGGATGCCAAGGCAGGAGGATTGCTTGAAGCCAGGAGTTCAAGGCCAGCCTGGGCAACAGAGCAAGACCCTGTCCCTAAAACAAAATTTTTAAAAACAATTAGCTGGGTATAGTGGTGCACACCTGTAGTCCCAGCTACTTGCAAGGCCGAGGCGGGAGGGATTGCTTGAGCCCAGGAGTTTGAAGTTACAGTGAGCTATGATCATTCCACTGCACTCCTGCTTCTGAGTTCTTTGCCTGGGCCTCAGGTGCTGAGCCAACTTCTAGGAACTAGGAACTAGCCCCTTCCCATATGTCCCCTCTGAAATCCAAGATGGGACAGTCCAAGTTCTGGATCTATGCAGACCAATCTCCTCTGCCCTCTATATCCGCATGTACAGTAATAGTTGATATTCAAAGGAGTGACCTGAAGCACTGCAAATTTTGTTGTAAACCATATTTTACCTGTTAAGGCAGAAAGTAGAATTAATTAGAAAGGATACCAACCACAAAAGTTGAGACAAAAAAATGTTTCGGTGAAATTCTCACTTACTTAGCAAATTAAGTGTCATGGAACTATAAGCCCCAATAAGCCACGGACTGTGCCTCTTTACTTTACCAGAGTAAATGTAGCACCTAAGACCATAATAGGTGCTCAGTAAATACTTGCTCTGTGAATGAAAAATAAAGTCAATCTAAACACAGTATCTGATCAAAAAAGGTTTTAGTACTTTAGGTAGTCACTCTTCATCATACATGTAATAGAACCTGTTTTTAAATCATTTTATAGTTTGTAACCTTTAATACATCAGAATAGGAGAGGATAATAAAAATAAATAGAATAAACATAATATGCATTTAATGACACAAGTGGTTGATATCATAAATTTTAACAGTAAATATGAGCTGCTGTGAGCTAGGCTGATGCCACAGCACTCACGCTAGCCTGGGCAACAAAGCGAGACTGTCTCAAAAAAAAAAAAAATAGTAAATATGAGCATAACACATGTCCTTGTACATGAAATACTGGCTAAATGATAATGCATAGATGGAAATATGTTTTACTTTGGGGAATGTTTAAAAGGTTTTTCTAATGGGGATGCACATAGGACTAAAAATAATAATGCTTTCTATTGCCAGAATATTTGACAGTTTAAAAAATGCTTGAACATATGTGATCACATTTGATCCTCATAAGAAGATAGAGGAACGTACATTAAAGGAAATTATATGCATCATTCTTTTATAAGAAAATATCTAGTAGCTTATGAAATATAACAGCTTTCAAAAAGATTTCTGGTCTATCATTAACAGTAACAATTCAACTGACAGCATAGAAAGAGATAGAAAGACACACTCTACCATAAAGAAGAATTCAAAGGAGGAATCTATGATGGCAACTTTCATTTGCTGTGATAAAGACAGACCTATTATTCAACCCAGGGCCATTACAGAACGCACTCCTAAAAGATAAGTGATGACATACCGGAAGTGAGTAATGAGACCTGAGCTTTGGAAGTCTAGTTTCAGCTCACTCAAGAGGAATTATTACCATACTTACCATTTATATCACACGGTATTGATTGTAGTAGTGCACTTCGAAGTAGCTGTGACTCTGGGAACCAGAGCAGACATTGGGAAGGATTCAAGATGCAAACAGAGCAGGGCAAGCACACCGTGCGCTCTCAGGCCAACGCAGTGGCTCCGTGGGACACCATGCTCCTCGCCGGGTTTTCTCGCTTTCCAAGAACGTCGTCACCGTCATCACCGTGTATCCTGCGGGACAGTTTGATAAGTTACCTTGGAAATCTACATAATATTTCTATTTAAACAGAAAAAATCCATCTTTTAAAGAAGGTGATATATTTTTGAGTATTTTATTGTTTTCCTTCTCACAAAAATAATTAATGTCTCTTGTTCAAAATTTTCCAAACATTATGGAAATATGTAAAAAATGTTGCTTTGGTCAGCATTCTACTTATTAATGCAGAAAGTAGAAGAAATACAGATAGAAAATTCACCTTCTCTCCTCCCTCAAGGCAACCTCTGTGCATAATTCAGTGTAAAGCCCAGCACATCTTCTCTTCTATGCACTCACTTAGGCAATAACTTTTAAAGATCTCTGCACTATATTTTTTGACAACTATCTCATATCAAGCAGCAGTGAGAATGATTTGACCAATATATGACCCTTGTCAGATTTTAAAAATAATTCAGCCTCATACTTTAAACATGGAGAAATTGATGCTCCAAAGAAATGTTGTAAAAATTAATGAGAGAAAAGACCCCTCAGTATTTGAAACTGGCTAAAGCTAAGGCTATCCACATTCTAGGGACTGTAATGCTAACAGGTTTCTAGCTGTCAAAATTCGAATCTACAACAGCCAAACAGTTGGAAATAAGAATGTGGTCAGATGTGTCGCTGGTATGGACTTTCAGCTGACTCAAACCAACACCAAAATAGCAACAGTGTCTGTCTCTGATAAACTTGCTTTCCCAGCAGCCTTCTTTGCTTGCAAGAGATTTCTATTGCATTTTCCTAAAAGGATATCATGCTTCCATTGACATGACAGTCCTGCTGGCATTATATGAAGCACTGAAGCTCTGCAACTTTCTAATCTCTGGTTTCCACTCTTGGAAATGCTCTGTCTTGATGTTTTAGAACTAAAGTCCCTGTCTTGCAAAGAAACTGTGCTCTATACATTTGCACGTCACTTGTTTGGAGCTTGTACCATGCCTTCCCACAGAAACAAGTCTAGGTGGGATTTTGGCATTTGTAGGGCAGACCAGTCAATCAGATTGCACCCAAAGTATAATACCTAACTGTGTGCACTGTAGAAATAAGAGAGCTGGGATAAGATTGTCTTTAAAGACTGTTTTCTTCCAGCGTTCCAACTTGGGATGCTTGGAATGTGGCCCTAATCTCAAGGCCAGGGACTCCCCGTTCTCATGCTTCGCAGGCTCCCAAGGCTCTGGAAAGACCACCTCTAGGACTTAGCACAGGGCAAGCCGCAGGGCAGATGTTTGGGACTAGTTAGGGATCGGGTTTCAAAACCCTCCACAAACACCTTGTCCAAGGAGCTCTCTGTCCCCTCTCTCCTTGGCATGTATCCCACAAGGATCATCAAAAGGCAAGTTTCTCACCTAAGGCTAAAGAGTAACCACTGGTTTGCTTCAATTGCCTTTCCAGACTTAACGTACATGGGGAAAACGATGTTCCAAGTAGAAAAAAAAGGAAAACTGTCTTTTACTTTGGGGAATCAGAATGCAGGTAGAGGTTTGTGAGCTGCATCATGCAGGATACAAGCAGACAGGAGTCCAATGGGGTTGCCAGTTACTCGGGAAATGGAGACAGGCTCTGGAGTACAGGACTCTGTAACTTCCCTAGGTTTAAAGATTATCTGCTCCTTACAGTAAATAGTCATATAATCCTTATAAAGTTTTGGTACGTTTTTGGAGGGGGACAGCAGGGAGAGAATGGAGGAGCCTGTAATTTTTCCCCCTTAGCTGTCTTGGGATAACAGATTTCCAAATGTTCAAGTGGATGGTGTGGATTTTAAGAGGTATAATCTGTAAGAGTAAACCACAGAGAAGACAGTCTCAAAATGGAACCGGTGACATCAGCATCACTTGGGAACTTAGATATACAAGTTCTCAGGCCCTACTAAATCAAAAACTCTGGAAATGGGCCCAGCAATATATGTTCAATGAGCCCTTCCAGGGGATTCCAATCATCAAGCTCACAGTTGAGGACCACTCGCACAGTGGATAAGGAAGGATCTGCTTTAAAATCCTGGCTCTGTCACTGAACATCTGTGTGAGCTTGTATGCCAGACATATAGCAAGTTGGTCTTTCTGAGTTTATGGAGAGGATTAAATGAGATAATGTATTTGGAGCACTTAGTGCAATTCCAGACATATAGAAAGCACTCAATAAATGTTAGCAGCTATGTTCACCATTATGTATGAGGGAAAGGAAAAAGGATAAGTCTTTAGGACCTTCTACAAGTTAACATGGCATTTGTCAGCTTAAAGGGGCCTTTCAGATACTGATATTGTGCTTTCAAGGAATCCAAAGGTTGTATACATTCTGTGTGATCTCATCTGCATAGAAATTTGAACAGAGCAGTAATTCTCAATGCTGCTTGGTCATCAGAACCCCCGAGGAACTTTTAAACTCTGCCCTGCCTTGGATGTCCGGACCCATAATCTCTAGTGGTAGACACTGGGCATCTGTAATTTTCAAGATCTTCATAGGCACTGCTACAAAACAGCTGCTGGAATCAAACGTGATACTAAAGCTTACATTTATTGAGTATGTATTTGTACTGGGCACTATGCTAATTTCTTTATATACGTTGCTTTATTTAATTTTCACAGCAATCCTGTGGAGTAGATACTATCGGTTTATTTTACAGATGAGGATACTGAGGTATAGAGGGGCTAAATAACCCCCAAGTTCACACAGGTGAGAAGTGGTTTAGGACCTGAACCCAGGCTTGAGCTACTAACTGCATTTAACTGATGCAAAACATGATTCATTCATTTACTCACTCATCCAACATACATTTATTGTGCATGACTAGGTAATACCTGAAAGCTGGGGAATATAAAAGGGAATATAGATTCCCATCCCCTTCCTCAAGAAGCTCATGGCCTAGAGTGATGGGTCGGGGATAGGGGAGGGAGCTAACTAGCTAGAGTGTCTCATTTTAAAAGATGATGCCATGCATTTCTGTTTGAGAGGCTGAAAAGATTTTCTATGACGGCTAGCCTTTCCTTAATGGCCATTTACAGAATCCATCCCCGTAAGCCAAGCAGCCTCCCAGACTGAAGACCAGGCCTGCTAGCTGCCAACGTCTCCGGCAGCTCCGCAAGCCCTTGGCGTGGGCCTCTGCTCTCCTGGCTGGATTGTACCATTCGTTCAGGCATCTTGATAGCCACCTACTCCCCACCGTAGGGCCAAAAAACTGGGGGGTAAGGAGGCGCATCACCACAGAGCTGGGAGGTTGTATCTCTTCCAGGGATAAAGCCTGTCACTTACACCTAAAGTGACAACTGTTACGAAATTTCCCAGAAAAGTACAGAGAAAATACTGAGGCCTGCTTTTGAAAATCGTGAAACGTTAGCGATGGCCCAATCTTTGGACGTAGCCGTGCGGCCAACCTGGAAACTGAGCTCCAGGGCCTCCCACCAGGCTGGCACTGGGCTCCTGGAGCAATCCGCAACCCCTCGCTGCCTCCTAGAGTCAGGGCTGAGCTTTCTCTCAAATAGACAAATATTACAGTCCAGCACTGATCACCTTGGAGAAGGCAAATGGTCCTCCCTGGGAGACAGCCTTGGAGGACACCGCCCCCGGCACTGGCCTGGGGACAGTGCTTGCAACCACCACATCCTTCCCTTTCCGCGGTGACGGAGGAAGGTTTGGGGACAGCGGCCGTACCCGGAACACGTCTTCAGGTTGCACGGAAGGAGTGGCAGCGGAACCTTTCTTCTCCGCCTGGCTCTTGCTTCCACACGGTCCCAGTTGGCGCCGGACTCAGGAGTGGAGACTTAAACATGGAGACAGCGGGCGCTGGGACTGGGGAGTCTTCTTCTCGGATGGAGGCTCCGGGGTCCACCGACGATCGGCTTTTCCTGGTTAAAGGTGCGGTGTGAGGAGGTGCGGGTGCCAGGGCGCGCTCACCTGGGCCTTGGCCTGCGCCGCAGCGGGCATTCTCACACACATACCTCTCTGAGCCCTGAGCTTGGGCATCCCCCTGAGTTTAGCCCGTGAGGCCAGGCAGCCCAGGACCAGTAAGTTGCTTGCAGGGTGGGGTCTCCCCACATCCACCCCGGGCGAGAGGCAGATCCCCCGAGCTATTCTCTGGTGCATGTCATATTTCCCCATCACCTCTGCAGTCTTTCTAGAGCCCTGCCTTTTCTAATTGTTACTATCTCTATTTTCCTGCTCGGGAGAAACTTCACGCCGCTGTCCTGCGGGGGGAGAGAAAGGGAACCTGCGCCCCCTCTCTGCACTTGGGGGACGATACCTTAGAATGACCCCAGAAACCAGAGGTCGTGAGTTCACACAGGTTTCACAGTCGCTATCATTTACCGTTGACAAGAGCTTCTTAGCCATGGTTTTTTCACTTTCAAAAGTGATTTTGACTCTAATTTGAATAGTATCCGAAACTTACCTGTGTACCTCTTTTTAACTTCAGGTTTTGTATTTTTTTTTTTTTTAATCCCTCCCCAACCTTTTGGCGGCAGGTGGAATTTTCCTAGGTACTGTTGCTGCAGCGGGAATGCTGGCTGGATTTGTCACAACATTATCACTGGCTAAAAAGAAAAGCCCTGAATGGTTCAATAAGGTTTGTGACACTGAAATCCATTCATAGCATTGTTATTGTTTACAATAAATGTCAGCTTTGTCCATAGGGAAAGTAAATGTTGATGGCCTTTCACATTGCTTTAAGAAGTAAACTTATATATACCTTATGGATACAAGAATTGTACACATTAATTGATAGTTTTTATTTTCATTTAAAAAGAAGTACTTCATTATATACTTCCTAAAATTTTGGCAGAACAAGACTTTGAAAGTTTATCCAGTACATTTCCTATTCACAACACTTTAAATCTGAATCTAGGTAATTCACTATCAGTGTTAGGAGCCCCTGATATTTTATGTACCATTTAGAAAGAAAAAGGATGGCAGTTAAAATCTTGACACAATACTGATTGCAAGACACATCTGTATTTCAAAGATGTTGAAATAAAATGCATCTTAGTACTGATGAAAAAAATGTCAGTTTCTTGAACACAGGGACTCTATATACTTGTTCACTGCTGCAGCCCCACCCACTAGAAAAGTGCTTGACTCACAGTAGGTACTCAGCAAATTTTGGTTGACTGACTATAACCTACTTACTGCAGAAAATCCTTACTCTATGAGCCACCTTGAGCAGTTGTCCTCTGGTGTTGTGTATCGAATTTCCCTAGTTGATGGGAAACTTTCTACATGTTACTTGTATTGTCCTGCCTCTGCCCTCCCACCCCATTTTGCTTATTTATTCATTACATTGCTTCAACAAATGTTTACTTCAGATCTTTTATATGCTGGACATTGTACTAGCTAGGTTCAAGGAATAAGAAAATGACCAACACATCTGCCCTTCAGGAAGCTTAGCATCTGGTGCCAGAGACAAATATTCACACAAATAACTATGTAATTATAATTTGATGTGTGCTGTGGAGGAAAGGTGTTGTGTGAAAAACATAAGCCAGTTGAATTTCCACTTATATTTATCTTTAATAATCATAATTAAGCCTTATTAATACTGTAATGGCAAGATTTAAAGTGCATTTGGGTCTCTGAATACTCTCAGGGCTCATGTGGAGCCGCCCAAATCACTGCTGGGGACCTTGTGGGTCATTTCTCCCTATATTCCAGAATGTTTTCAGAGCAGAAATATAATATCTTATGATAGAAATCAGTAAAAACCTGACAGATAGTAGTGCTTTAACAGTGTGGAGTTTGGTTGATTTGTAAGCTGAGGTTATCATGTTAATCCTTGGGTTATGGGTCTTTTTAAGAATCTGATGAAAACTAGGGATTCTCTCAGAAAAAAAAATACATGTAGATATTCACAACTTTGCATTCTATTTTGTTGTTCTGAGATTTGACCATCACATATGCCCTTCATGGTTTAACACAGTGGTTTTCAAACTGTGGTCCACAGAACCCTGATGACCCTTGATCCTTGGGTCTGTAAAGTTAGAACTTTTTTTCATAATGATAGTAAGATACTTACACTAATGGTATAGAGGCAGCAAAGGGTAAAACTGCTGGTGTCTTGGCATAATGAAGGCAGTGGCACCAAACTGTACTAGAAGTCATTTTGTTCATTACAATGTACCCATAGTAAAAAAAAAAGAAGGAAAAAAAAAGCCAGTATTACATAAGAGTATCCTTGTCGAAGCAAGAGAAGTATTAATTTTTATTAAATCATGATCTCTTTTTTAATAATCTGTAAAGAAATGGGAAATACTCATAAAGCATTTCTACTTTACACTGAAGTAAGATAGTTTTCCTCTAGGAAAAGCAATTCTAGGATTGAGTTGTAAGCTGAACTTGCTGCTTTTTTCCCATGGAGTATCATTTTTACTTAAAAGAACAACTAACAAACTATGGTTACTCAAATGTGGGTATTTGGCAGATATTTTCTTAAAAAATGAACTAAATGAGTCTGTCTTGATTTCAGGCAAGCAATTTTATTTGTTGTCACGTACAAAATTCAAGCTTTCAAGTGAAAATTAGATTTTAGAAAACTTTTATGTGCCATCATGAGCTCGATGGCTGCTTGATACTTAACAGCTTTGCTGATGAGATTTTATGGTGAGATTAATGATGTGATTGTTCTATATTGTTTAATAAATGGTGTCAAGTATAAAAAGATCTGTATAATTTGGCGAGCCAGTATCTTCTGAATGAGTGTGATGCATGGAATAAAATGTCCATCCAAAATGCAAAATATACTACTGGATTTTAATGTAACAAATTACAAAAAAAATTCATTGACGTGACTTCAGATTCCATATTGCAACTAACCTGTAAGAAGCTATGTGTCACATTGTGGTGTATTAAAGAAGAAAAGATATTAAAATATTCCTCCCTTTCCAAAGATATCTGACTAAGGCCAGATTTTATTCATAAACTTTAACCAAAAAAAAATTTTGCAGTAGGTTGAATACAGAAGCAGATATGAAAATCCATCTATCTTTTATTAAGCTAGACATTTAAAAGAGTAACAAAAATGTAAAACATTGCCTCTCATTGTACTAATCTTTTTTGTTTGAGAAAATAAGATTCTTTTTCATGAAAATAGGTTTATATTAATCTATAATGGATTTACTATTTTAAAATATATAAATAAAATTCAAGAATTTCTTGATTTTAATTTCTAATACATTAAATATTGGTAAATATAACCTACATAATTGAAAATCTTTGGGGTCCAAGTATGAGATTGGAAAGTTTGAGAACCACTGTTTTGGATGGTTAAATACATTATGTAAGGTTCTCCTTCCCTCTGGGAAAACATTTAAATTAGAGCATTACCACTTATCCAGACTCTGTTTTAGAGATAAAATGATTTGTAGAAGGACTCAGATTCTAGAGCACACAATTAGTGAGTTTATATGAGCAACCGCTGATTAAAGAATACCACTTAGGTGGTGTACTTCAATGTCGCCACCTGGAGGTCTTCTCTAACACGAGTAACAACGATAAGTAATGTTTGTGTGCTTACCAATGCGCTAGCTGCTCTTCTAAGGGCTTTACTCATTTAACTCCCATCACAGCCCTATGAGGCACTGTTATTATAAATTTTCCCCACTAAAGAGCAGGAAACTGAGGCATAAATAGATTAAGCAACTTGACTAATATGGTAATCATTTCATCTTCTGTTACTTCTAGGAAATAAATGATACTATTTTTAGCAATCTTGTTATTTAAATAGACGTCTGTCCACTAGCTAATATAGATTCAAATACAACCCAAAAGGACTTTAAAATGATCAGCTTTTCAGCTAGGGACTGCCTATATTTCTTTTATTTCAGGAGGATAATCATCCTCTTAATGTCTTACTTTCATTATCTTAGCTCAGTCTCATGCTAGAAAACTGAGAGTTGAACAGCAATAGTAAGTACTGAATGAACATTCATTTTTCTTTGTAATTCCTTGAATAAACAAAAAGAGGAAAGTGCAAGCTAAGGTGGCCAAATAATCCACTCTTGAGCTTCCTTGGTTGATCTAGGTAAATAGATCAAGATTTTTTTTTTAACTGGAATATTTCACATTTGTATAACAATAGTTTTATAAAATTATTGTGAGATTAAATGAGAGACTATAAGAGAAAATGTGCATATCATATATTTGACTAAAACAGCTGAAGAAAATACAGATTTAATGTATATACACACATAAAGTTTCCTTATCTAAAATAATTCAATATTTACCTGGTAGAGTGAATTAAAAAAAAATAAAATAATTCAGTGACCCTGCTTATCTTAATATTGGCATGACAAAAATCATCAGATAACTATGAGTTATGTCAAGACCTATTTGTGTAATGAGTAGATAAAAGGGGCAAGTTGTCATTCATCTTTCTGATATAGCTACAACTTCTGGGAAATTATAAAAATAAATCTTTAAAAAAATATATTGAATATGTTATAAAAACACAGCCAGCTATTACTCTGATGTAAACACATCAAAATATTGTTATCAGATAAGAATGCTCTATAGGGGAGATAACAAGATTGAACATTCTTTTTAAAAATGTTCAGTTTACATAAAATTTATCCCAGGATTAAACTGAAGAAAGACTAAAAATATGAACTTCATTTGTAGGTATGTAGTTGACCTTTTGCAAACTGAACAATTTGCACTGGATAGTTTCTATGTGTGTGAATGATTAATTTTAGTCACCTGCTTTCTCAAAGGTTATGGTAAGTGTTAGAAGATAAGGGGCACCAATGTCTTCAGGCACAAGAGGTATTATAAATACAGAGTTTTCATATAGAGAATAATTTTTTTGTTTATCACAGGGATACCAAATACTATAACCACAATGTGATTTGTTAAGTTCAACTTCTATATACAGATGCCTTCATTTTCCTTTAAATTAAAAAAAAACATAATGTGATGGTGAGGAAAAGATGTAGCTTTTATTTTATATATGTGTATATATATATAGACACACACATGCACACACATATATATGTGGCTAGCAGGTGTGGGTATATCTAAAGATCCAAAGATCTTTATTTTTGACAAGTCAGTCTTTTCCTGCAGCAAGTTAACTAATGTTCATTTTGAAAATTTTGAACGGGGTGTATGAACATCATGAGACATTCTCCCCCCAGAGGAAAAAGCTTGTGACAAAACTTGTGACTAGATTTTTAAAAACTTAATAAGGACAGATCAATTTTTAATATCAAGTTCCACTAAAATTCATTTTTGGAAGTACCTAGACAATAACTAAAAATAACTCATTTCTCAGTTTATGAGACCAATAGACCTGTACCTGTTTTTTTAAAAAAAATCTAAAAGGCTAAATTAAGATTTTATTGTGAATATTGCTATTTCATTAAGGATTATTTTCATATATAGTTATCTTTTTACTTGATTTAGCAAAACAAATGTGGGTTTATATACTTTTATATACTTTTAAATGTATTTATGTATACATACGGAAATATATACACACACACATATATATATATATACACACACATATACACAGGCTAATTTCTTCCTAGGGAAAAATGGATTTTTAATATATGTTTTTGAAATAAAATTTAGGCCAAAGCCCTTAAACTGACCCTAGTTTAATAATATTTGGTTAATGCTGATGCTTCTGGATGAAAATTCAGGCCAATTAAAATCTGCGCATTTATGTGCGATCTGTGGTATCTAGGGAACCACCCCAAAATTACAGCAACATGGGAAAAAGAATAAGATGAGTGAGTGTATTCTTTTTGTCACAGAACGGCTAAAGAAAAATCTCTTGATGATCTGCTTGGATCTAAGGTATGTCTACAAAAAGTGTAAGGCAGAGAATACAGAGTACCTGTAGATCTAGTCATGGTACGGGCATGGGGCTACAGATAAACAGTCTTTCTGTGTGCTGTGGACAGCATTTACAATCACAAACCATGCATGCATAAGAAAAATCTATATTAAGAAAAATAGGTTGAACAATATAAAGAAAATTATTCTAGAAGATAAAAGGATTCTAATAAATGGAAATTTATTTCCAGATGGAAGACAAGATGTTATACATTTGGTGTCTCTTACCAGATTAGCTAACTAGTTTAAGGTCTTTCTAATAAAAATGCCAATGAATAGGAGATAGAGAAATCTTGACAGAATGTTCTAGAGTTTTCCTGGAAGAATTAATAGGCACAGTGCTTTGCATACTCAAATATTTGTCAGTCAGGGAAGGCATGCGGTTATTAAGTAGCAAAGCTGGTATTTGACCTTGGGTTGGTTGGGCTTCCCAATATGTTGCTTACACAGACTGTAATTAATTTCAGACACTCCAAGAATACTTATTCTTTCCAAACTGATTATTTTTACCCAAACCTTTCTGTCTTCATTTCAGGGAAGTATGGCCACGGCTGCCTTACCGGAGAGTGGGTCTTCCCTTGCCTTGCGAGCTCTGGGCTGGGGCTCGCTTTACGCATGGTGTGGGGTTGGTGTGATCAGCTTTGCAGTCTGGAAAGCTTTAGGAGTTCACGGTGTAAGTAACTATAATCGTCTAATTGCTTTCTGGATATTTGTTCTACTTTCTGCACTGCAGTCTAAATTTTCCTGGTTTTCAAATTTATATGTAGTGTGGTCAGTGCCTTAGGAAGTGATGACAGAGTATGTCACTAAATTCTTGCTAATAACTAGGCAACTTTTCATTACTACTAAATTATAAATAATGAATTTATTAGGTTATTAAGTATGAAATATCCAGTTTCCTTAAGTACTAAGTTTGACATTTGATATCTCTCATGTTTCACTTTGAAACTTCTTGTTTTATTTTTATTGTGAAGGTACATCCACATTCTTTCAAATGAATGGTTTGGCTTGTGATTATCTTTCAAAGTTTTTTTAAGGGCAATTTTTGTAAAACCATGGATAAGTCAAAAATGTGTGTTATTTTCAAATATGAGTTCCATTGTAGAACCAATGCAGTGCAGACAGCTTGAAATATCAGTGAAGTGTTTGGGGAGGATGTGGCTAATGAACACACAGTACATCCATCAGTGGTTTGAGAAGTTCTGTTCTGGTGATTTTCATCTGGAAAATGAGCCACACAGGTGACCTGAGACCAAGGTGGATAATTATGAGCTGAAAGCTGTAGTGAAAGCAAATATATCTCAACCTACAAGTGAATTGGCGGCAAGGTTTGACATTAGTATTCCAATAATATTGAATCATTTAAAACAAATGGGCAAGGTAAAGAAACTAGATAGATGGGCACTGTGTGAATTAAATTAAGCAAGCATCAGAAGATAAATCATCTCAAAGTTTCCCTTTCTTTGCTGTCACAATATAAAGGTGAACCATTTCTACATTGTATTATTATGTATGCTGAAAAATGGGTTCTTTTTGACAATCGCAAGTGTTTGGCACAATGGTTGGTTAAAGGTGAAGTGCCAAAACATAGTACAAAACCAAATATTCACCAAAAAAACCTAATGGTGTCTGTCTGGTGGTCCAGCACTGGTACTATCCACTACAGCTTCATATAAACCTGGTTAGTCGATGACAGCAGATGTCTACTGCAACCAGTTGGGTGAAACGATGAGGATGCTTGCGATTAAGCAGTCGAGATTAGTCAGTAGAGACAGGCCAATCCTCTTGCAAGGCAGTGCCCCACCACATGTTGCACAAACAATGCTGTTCAAACTACAGAGTCTGTACTTGGAAACTCTGTCATCCACTGTAATCAACAGACCTTGCACCAACTGACTACCACTTCTTCCAGGCTTTGGACAACTTCTTGCAAGGAAAAATATTCAATTCTCAACAAGCTGTGTAAAAGGCCTTTCGTGATTTCATCGCCACTCTCTCTAGGTTTCTTCGCTGCTGGCATAAACAAGCTACCACTGAGATGGCAAAACTGTGTTGATAGTTTAGGTACATACTTTGATTGATTGTACTGCTGCTTGTTTGAGATACAATAAACTAAACTTTTGATTTGAAATTGGACATTTTATATTTAATGGCCTAATACATTTTTGAAGGTGGTGAAACTTCAAATATAATTAAGCAATGACTAATTCATAGCTAATGTTCATTCTATATAAATTGATGTTAGCTATTTGTTCTATAAAATTATTAATGTGCAACAACTTTCTATGCTGTTTGACATCCGTATATATATATATATAAACATCCTTGTAAAATAGTTATAGCATTTTAAAATTAACTATTTAAATTATTAATGTGTTATTTACACATTATTGGAAAAAAATCCTAAAAGCCTATGTATGTGTATGTATATGTGTATATATCTGTGTGTGTGTGTGTGTGTATGTATATACAATTTATACCCCAGGCTAAAAAGGTATACATTAAGAATGATTGCATTCCTATTTTTAAACAACTGGTAGGAAGTTCTGTTGACCAGGCTCTTTGTGACAGGTGAGAATTGATAGTAGTTTGGAATAGGTGGCAACAGTGGAGTTGATGAAAAGAGATTCTGGATATTTTTCCAAGGTAGAGTCACCAAGGATTTGTTATAGATTGGATGTGGAGTATGTGGAAAAGTGAAGTCAAGGATGTCACCAAGACTTTTGGCATGAGCAGCTGGAGAATGGATGGGGACCAGAGTGAGAGGAGCAGCACTGGAGATAATGTCAGGAGCTCAGTCTGGGACATGTGATTCTGAGACATCTGTCAGAGTCAAGTAAGCATTAGATATCGAAGTTCAGAGTTCTGGGGAGGGGTACAAGGTGAAGATAAATATTTGAAACTCATCAATATATGGGTAGTATTTAAAGCCAGGAGACCAGATTAGCTCACCAAGCCAATGAACGTAGAAAAGAGGAGAAGATGTACACCATCTGGGGGATGGTCATGCTGGAGACTCAGACTTGTGGGGGGAGGGGGAGAAAGGGCATTTATTGAAACCTTAAAATCTGTACCCCCATAATATGCCGAAATAAAAGGAAGAAAGAAAAAATAAAAAAAAAATAAAAGAGAGCTCTGAGGAAAGAGCCCTTGGCTACTCTTAAGGTTTAGAGGTTGGGGAATGAGAAGAAAGTAGCAAAGGAGATTTTTCTACTAAAGAGATGGGGAAAACCAGAATGGTGACTTGGAACACCAGGTAAAGAAAACATTTCAAGGAGAAGTGATTGACTGTGTTATGTGCTGGTGGTTGTCACGTAAGATGAGGACTGATAATTCACTGAGTTCAGCAATGTGGCAGTCTTTGGTGAAATGGGTGAGTGAGCCTGAGTGGAGTGGATTCAAAAGAAAACGGGGAAATCGCAGTCAGTATGTCTAGGCACATCTTGAGTTTTGCTGTAAAGTGAAAGAAGGAAATGGGGTCATAGCTGGAAGGAAGAGTAGGGTCAAGAGAGAGCTTTTTTGTTTGCATTTTTTAAGTAGGGAGAATTAACAGCATGTGTATGCTGATGAGAGTGATTCAGTAAAGAGGGAGAAACTGAGGCAAGTGGGGGGAATTGCTGGAACAACCCTCATGAGCATTTTTGAGTTTTTTACATTTAGTTTAATCATAATTAAACATAGGCATTATTGTACTTTTCACTCACAGTACACCGATAGACAAATGAGTGTGCTTTTCTTCTAGTCTGACTAACCGTTATTTTTTTATTTATTTATTTTTTTGAGACAGAGTCTCACTTTGTTGCCCAGGCTAGAGTGAGTGCCGTGGCATCAGCCTAGCTCACAGCAACCTCAAACTCCTGGGCTCAAGCAATCCTACTGCCTCAGCCTCCTGAGTAGCTGGGATTACAGGCATGCGCCACCATGCCCGGCTAATTTTTTCTATATATATATTAGTTGGCCAATTAATTTCTTTCTATTTATAGTAGAGGCGGGGTCTCACTCTTGCTCAGGCTGGTTTCGAACTCCTGACCTCGAGCAATCCGCCCACCTCGGCCTCCCAGAGTGCTAGGATTACAGGCATGAGCCACCGCGCCCGGCCTAACCTTTATTTTTAAAGTAACTTTGCTGGCTAGTCATCGTTTGTGATGCTAAATTAGGAATTATGAGGAAAAGACAGAAAACTTACCACCGAAGATTTTTCATGATTTTTGCTGTTACCTCAGTTTTGTTTTTGACCAATATAAAATCTCTTCTTCCATTTCAGGCATTGTACCAGACATTTTAGACAAAGCAGATTAATCTTAATAACAACAATATAGCAGATATTAATATCTCCCATTTTATAACTGGGGAAATGGAGCCTCAACAAGGTTAAGTCACTTGCCCAAGATCACATGGCTTGTAACTGGCAGAGTTAAAATTCGAATCCAGGTCTGAGTCTTCAGATTACTAAGCAATACTTAGTAATAAAGTTATTAAGCTTCTAGTTTGTATAAAAATGACAGTCTGTTAGCACTCCACATGGACTGCATGGAATTAGAATTGATAGGTAATGTTTCTAGTGCTTAGTAATGTAAGTCATAAACTGAGTAGTAAAATTTTAAGGTGTTTGAAAATATTAATAGCCCTTGATTTAGAAGAGTCATAAGAATGAATCAATCCAAATTTTCATAGACCAACAAAAATTAGGTTATCTAAATTATATGCTTGAGAATTTGGGCTTTATGGGTGAGACTGCTATTTTCATTCCTAGAACATGAACTTCTTTATTTTATGGTACTAATAAGAAGATTATTGCCTAAATAAAATATTTTGGGGATAAAAAAATATTTTCTGATTGGCACTACTAAACATAAGAATATGTGGAATCTGGCTGGGTGTGGTGGCTCACGCCTGTAATCCTAGCATTTTGTAAGGCTGAGGCAGGAGGATCATTTGAGGCCAAGTGTTTGAGACCAACCTAAGCAACATAGCGAGACCCCAACTTCTACAAACAATACAGAAATTAGCCAGGTGGCCTATAGTCCCAGATTCTTGGGAGGCTGAGGCAGGAAGATCACTTGAGCCCAGGAGTTGGAGGTTGCAGTAAGCTATGATGACGCCAACTGCACTCCAGCTCAGACAACAGAGTGAGACTGTGTCTCAAAAAAAAAAAAAAGGTAGAATCCTTTTGTATTGCATCTTTGTGTCTAACTAAAAAGAGAGAATGCAAATGTATTCTCTCCCTATACATAGATCTTAAAGCATATCAGTTTGATCTCCATGTTTGAGAAGTCTCACACAAAAATGAACCCACTGATAACCTTTTCAAGGTGAAAAATTTTGAAGGTAGTTGCATTTATTAATTTATTAGTTTGTTCATTCAAAAGTCCTTGTGTACCTACTCTGAGCCAGGCAGTGTGCTAAGACAGGCCCCCCACAACCCCAGCCTGTAGACTGTTAAGTCTTACCTGTTGACTTTCCAAGTAAATTCTTGTGACATGACCCTGCTCTGAAGCTTGCAGAGAGAAATATGGTATATTTCAGCTCTGCATTTAGAAAGCTTTGATGATTATTACGAGGCTGCCCTGAGTCCAGTGATGAACTTTTATCACTAACTACTGCCTCTTATTGAGAAACATCACTTTTATGAATAAGGAAAACAGTCTTAGTCAGAAAATGTTGAACAGAAATAGTCTGAGTCTATGCACTGAAATGGTTGATGATCATTCTAGATACATGCAGGTAAATCGTAATCAACTCAAGTCAAATAATTGTTGGTAGCTTCCTTGAGTGGTATTAAATCTCTAATATAAACCTAGTTCCAAAAAAAGGGTGCCATCTATTGGCTGACCTAGAGCAGCTTGATGAAAGTGCTTGTATTTCCTATGTTAATTCACAGCTACATCTGCTGGCCTAAAAGAGAACATGTTAAAAATGCTTAAAGCAAAACTCATCAGTTTCTTTAAAATATTGTGGTTTTACTCTTTGTTTATTCATAATTATTATAGAATTTCATATAGAACACATATAATACATTAAATATAAATATTTAGTATTTTGCACAATGGTATATCACTCAGAGGTTCCAAAGAATGAGAGCTAGTGGAAGCTATCTTGTTAGCAGACCAAGCAGGTAAATTTGCTCAGCATTGAAGATGGGACCCTTCCTGCCTTTGGATAGGAACAGCCCAGGTTCAGTATCCACCCTGATGCCCTGGTCTGCTCATGGGCCAGCAAACACAGCTGGATTGCTCAGTTTGTGTTCATTGGCTACTTTGAATTATGGTATTTTACCATTTGATTATGATTGTGATAGCACTAATTTTATCACAATAACTTCACTGTGCAAAAAAAAGATGAACATTTCCTATGGGTTGGTTCTTGGTCCCCTAAATCAGCTGCACACATGATCCTGGGAGACGACCACTCAGGCTGGTGAGTATATACCAGCATTATGATTAGATTGTTTGATCAGGGCAGAGTGTTTAAGTTTAGTGAATAGTTGAGGTAAACACTCTAAGGAGCTCTAACACTAACTGGTAATTCCCTAATTATTGGGAAAAATGAAGAAAGCTTGCTATTTACAGTTATTTACGTGTTAAGAGTAATGACTTAACTTTTTTATTTATTTATAGTAGGTATTAATACTTGAAGGATTTCTAAAGAGTTTTAGCTTATTTATAACTAGACTACCTTGTCTTTTTTTTCCCCCCTTAGAAGGAGAAACACTAGATATCTAAATAATTCCTGGTTGATATGAGTAGAACTTTGTAAAAGGCTGGCTGTGCTATGCCTGTGGACCTGGGCTCTGTGCATGTGTGAGAAGGTTGTTATCTCAAAGGCCTGGCAGCATCACCACTGCTGCCCTTTGCTGGGGCTTGTGTGGAATGTATTCATGATGCCTGGTGTAGTAAAAATTCATAGATAGTTTGTAGCTTTGCCCTCATATGAGCTAAAACCTCAATTGTGATTTAAAAAACCATGAATGAGAGTGTTCTTAGTTATTGTGAAATACTCTAAATTGTCCAGAGATTTAAATTTTAAAATTGAAATATAAATAAAAGGAGTTTTTGATTTGTTTGTTTTTTACCCTTTTACCCTGGGATACGAGATGTTTATCTTTATTTACATATATTGGTGTTTAGTTTTAAAGAAAAATATATATAGGACCCATCTTTTTAAACACTAAGATGGTTTTTTTTTTTTTTTGTAAAAACATGTACTTGTTTAAAAAAAAATCAGTGTAGAAAAGTACAAAAAAAGGAAGCAAAAATCCCACTAAGCTCTAATCATAACTGCAGTAGAAACATCCTTCTAGACCATCTTCTGTAGGCGTATTCATATGCTTGTATAGAAACGCTGTTTTACTATAGGTGCTGCTCTGGCATCTTTTTTCACTAAAAGTCACAGAAACATCTCTGCACAGCAGAGTATATAAATCTCTATCACTTTTAATGAATACATGGTTCTCTATTGTATAATCTACTTAATCAGTCTGCTGCCAATGGCATTTAGATTGTCATTTTTCACTATTAAACCCCATAGTGAACCTGTAGGCATACATCTTATTGCACTTTTCTTGTTTGAGAAATTTCTCCTAAAGACAAATCTGTTGAATAAATGTGTATTTTCGAAATATTTTTGATACCTGTTGGTAAACAGCCCTGCAGAAAAGTTTATACAGTTTAGAAGATATCAACAATGCATGTAAGTTCCTAGCACATTTGCCATCAGTGGCTTCTATTACTCTGAAATTTTTGCCAATCTGATAGATGGAAAATAATCTTTTTTTAACCACATCTCTCCTGAATCCCTGATGCTAGAAAGACCTTTATGGAAATAATTTGTGATTGGAGTCTTACAACCTTTCCAGGCCCTTATCTTGCCTCCTCATCTCCTTATAGAGGTTGCTGCTTTCTCAAGAGTTCAGGTCTCCTTTTCTCTAAAAAATAACAAGTAAAACATGTAAATAAAACCGATATGTTTTAAATATTTCTCTAAAAATGGAAGTTTGACTTCTGTATTATAAGGTAGAGCCTTTAATGGAACTAATATTGTATCTTTCCTCTAGGATAATATTGGATGAAGTCTTTAGAAAATTTATTTACTCCAGTTCTTTTTTGTATCTGCCCTTAAGTATAATTTTAATGTTAATATTAAGGCTCCCTTCTTAATAACCTTATGACCAGCCTGAGGGCTTTTGCTAATAATTACAATCAGATTTTTTTCTTTTGATTCTTTGTTAATTTCAGTTTTTACTAGTATTCTGGTGTATCTCTTATTAGTATATTTATTCCTACACTACTTTTACTTATTCATCTCAAATGAGGCAGTACTGTAGAGTGACTTCTAGAACTCTATATGAAAATAAAACTACAGAAAAGCTTAGAAATTTTTAACTTTGATGATATCTAAGAAGGGAAGTAGACTTTAAGTGCTATATATTTTTCAGTGGTTTAGGTCAAAGATTAAAAACAAATAGGAATCTCCTGGCAAATTGTTTAATGGCAGCCACTTCTGAGTGGTCTTCAAGGGAAGTATGAAAAGTGGCCATTTCCCTTCTGTGTCCTTGCCTGATCTAATTTCAGTACTTCCACAGATCTCTACCAGCTTCTGCCCCCAGGAAGCAAGCTTCAGTTTCTTATTCTGATTACCATACATCAGCCTACTCGCCTCACTTCCTCTTCTTCATAGTGCTTACTAGAACTCCTAGAACAGAGTCTTCATGATCTTGCAGAGGTAGTTCCATCTGTCAAGCTCTTGGGCCTTCAAACAGCTGAAGGATTGAGGAATATTTTCCTGGAATCATTTGAAAATGAACTAGAAGTAGGACTATGCATCAGTTAGTAAGTTCAAGTCTAAGGTGACAGGAGCGTCTCTATAACCCTATTTCCCATTCCACTGCAGCTCTAATGGGCATAACATCACAGTGTGGGAGCACTTGATATAGATGTTGGAGGAGCAATTTGATGACAGACACTGATTCACAGGGACTGGCTCAGTTTAAAATGGGAGATAATGACCAATGTACTTTATTTTTTAAGCCAGAAGGGGCATCAGTTGTTTAGGCATAGTTCCAAAATGCCTCCTTAGAAACCCACCGGTCTCCTTTATAAGTAAAATATGGCCCTAAGCATTTTATAAATCGGGAATGTGCAACTCTTAATGGGAAAGATAAGCTCTGCCATAAAAGCCTTCTTGTTCAGAGGCCTGACACAAATCAGGCTTAGTCACCTTGAGAATGTTCCCAGCCTTTGTCCACAGGAGGAAAGGCATCTTGATTTCATTTGGGTTTTCTTTTTCTTTGTCCTTATTTCTTACGCTAAGCTTGGAAAATTGAGCTTATGTGAGATTTCTCTAAATAAAGCATTGTAGACTGAAGACCTGACAGTGTATGCTTTCCCCTTAAGCTTCATTTTAAGAGTGACCTATGATTGGTCAGTCGAAAATATCTAAAACTCTGAACAATATTATATTAATATATAGTTGGTATATTTATGTACAGAATATAAATATTCATTTACCAGAAATCAGAAAATGTCATGTTCTCTCAAACTGAATTTTCCTAACTGAAATATTTCTAACAATTTTAAGAAGAAATCTTTTTTTGTGTGTGCTAGACATCTTTCTACTATGTAAATTGTGCTGAGCATAATTTTAACTTTTTCTTGATGACTCAGATCTATCAGTTATTGTTTGCTTCTGGTGCTAACAGATTCTGGGCTTTTATTCTTTTAATAATTTTTCTCAACCCTAGTTAGGCTCTCATAATTTCTGTTACATTTGCTTCTGAAATGCTGCTGCTTTATTCTACACACAGTCATGCTTCAGGTTTCTTCCTTGCCCTCATCTGTCTTCCACAGGGTCTAGCCACTTTGGTGACTTCATCCACACCCTGAGCTCCAGGCTCATGGGCCCACTTGTCTGGACGCTGACGCTTGGCTGTCCTGCAGGCATCCTATGTGTTCCCCACGGAGCTGTCATTTACTCACGACCCGCAAGCCTACTCCTGGGTCACTCTCCCATGAATGGCAGCATCACCCACAAAGCTGCCCAGAGAGAAAAGCCAGATTGCCGTTCAGGACCTCACTCTTTCTCACCCCCGTATCTACTCAGATACCAAGTCCTGCTTCTCCCCATCCCCACAGCCATGATGGTTGGGGGCCCCTTCTTGCTCTGAGAAGATCCTAACAGCTTTCTCTGTTCTCCCTGCCTTCCGCCTTGCCTCTCTGCAATCCCTTCTCCACTCCACAGCCAGAGTGCTCTGCCCTTCCTCTTCTCTGGACTTCACCTGCATCTGTACCACGCACTCTGCCCTTCTTCCTGTTAACAAGGACAAAAGGTCCATGCTGCTGCCAAAGGCTTCCCCTTCAACCCCACCATTTGGGTATTAGATACCATCCCTTGTCACCTACCAAGGGACCTTGCTCCTGTCATTATCCTCAGCCTTTGCTGATTGTCGCTTCTTCCCTCTCTGCTCCAGTATACAGATATGCTCTAGTTCCTCCCACCTCTCAAAATTCTCTCTTGATATTCTGTATGCTTCTCCAGCTACCAGCCCATTTCTCTGCTCCCTTCGTAGAAAAAATTTCCCAAAAGAGTTGCCTGTGTTCACTGACTCCACTATCTCCCCTTTCTGCCCTCAGTCCAGCTCTTTACAGCACCTATACAGTTAGCTATCGAGTTAAACCTTCTCAGTTTTTAGGTAGATAGGACTTAGGATACTTAAATACATACTAATGAATTTTAATTTATTTGTTTTTCATGTTTTGTGCCACATTAGAAATTTCCTTTTTTTTTTCCTTTTTAGTGATTAATACAAGTGGCTCTTTTACATTGTATCAAAAATTATGTATAAGATGATACTTTTAAAGAAAAATGTGATTTGGATAATTTATTAGAAGATTTTGAAAATAAATTCATTTTCTAGTATTTAAGTAATGTAAATAGGAAGTTGATCCCAGTGTTGCTCTTTGAATTAACTTTCTACCTTTATTCTACCTGGAAGGCAGACTTTGTGGCCCCGTTTTTGTCCTCTTCCAGCTTTCCCAGCGTTGCTGACAAAGGAAAACACTTTCATGTACTGGTAGTATCTGTAAAGACCCCCATGTGAGGATTACAAAGTTATATGGATTTAGTATCTATGAGCAATATAATTATTGCTCACTATTTTGTTTTAAAACTACAATTTGCATTTAATGATTTTCAAATCACAAAGATGACTTTTAAAATAATTGTGTTTAAATAATGTTTTCCTTGCATGCTTGTGAATTTATAGCCTGTTTCAGATCAGCTTATAATATTAATTAACACTACTTTCATTTCTTCTTTTTTTCCCCAAAGCAAAGGTTTTATGTGCTGCTTTTTAAAAAGCTTTCCAAAGAACAAAACTTTTAAATAACCTTAGAGGATAAAAATAATCTCTCTGCCATTGCATATTTGTTTTGCTGGGTTTCTAGCACTACAGGTTTTTTTAGTGTGGTATCTTTTGTTATTTTGGTTTTTTTGGCATGTTTTAACTTGGTAAAGATAAGTATTGGCTTTGAAAATAGTTAAGAAATATTTTACCTTATCCAAGGCTTTATTTGAAATCTATGCATCAACCTTGCCATGATACCCCAAATGGGCAACACCTACCCATTTTATTGACCCCTGTTTTCAGAACTCTGGCACCAGGTGGGTTCTCTAGCTTAGCCTTTCCATCTCTCTCTCTCACCATTTAGCCCTCTCTCTAGCCTACTCAGTTTATAGTTATCGACTCATTCTTTTCTACAACAAACATGTAGTGAATCCTTACTCATGTGCCCAGCTCTGTTCCAGACAACAGGGATATGCTGGTAAATAAGAGGTGATCCTTCTTCAAGTGACACATTCATATGTATTTTACATTTAATTGTGTGTAATAAATCCTATAATGGAGAGAGGTACCAAATACAATGGTGACATAAGAGTTTAAAAAGTCATTTCTGGGCTGGGAGCTCACACCTGTAATCCTAGCACTCTGGGAGGCTGAGGCAGGAGGATCACTTGAGGTCAGGAGTTTGAGACCAGCCTGAGGAAGAGCAAGACCCCCATCTCTACTAAAAATAGAAAAATTAGCCGGGCATGGTGGCACATGCTTGTAATCACAGCTACTTGGGAGGCTGAGGCAGGAGGATCACTTGAGCACAGGAGTTTGAGGTTGCTGTGAGCTAGGCTGACGCAACAGCACTCTATTCCAAGGTGACAGAGCCAGACTCTGTTTCAATAAATAAATAGTCAATTCTGCTTGGGAGATTGATGAGCATTTGTCAGAGGATGGAATATTAGAACTGGACTCCTAGATAGAAAAAGGAAGATGATGGAGTTGGGTGTGAGAGTCCAGGTGAAAGGAATAGTGTGACTTGGTTGCAACCATTCTTGGTCCAGAGACCTGCTGGTTATCTTCATTTCTGCTTCCTCTGTTCTAAGTGGTGTAACCAAAAGTATTAAGGTATAATGCTGCTATCAGCTATAACACTGTACTGCCCTTTGAGTAGATAATTTGAGTTAGGTTTTCAATTCAAAAGGAATAATGAGTCACCTAAGATGGAAAGTCATTAGGGAGCTGTCTAGCTATATTTGGCTTTCCACCTCTTTGAGTAGACCTAATCCGCTCTGGAGGTCATGTACATCTCTTCGTCTTTCTTAATGCTTTCTTTTCTATCTTGAGACTTCTTGTAAATAAGAAAAGCTGCTTTGTTTGGCGTATTTTTGTTTTGGAGAGTTTTTTTCTCCCTCAAAATTGATTTAGTTGTGGCTAAGGGGAAAAAACTGAAGAGGCAGCTATCATAGAGATTGTATTTCTGAAGAGGCTCACACTCTAGGATGAAAATTGTAGACAGAAGCCATGTAGCTAAGAGTCTGTGTGTCCTTGAATTTCATGTTCAAGAACACTTATCTTGGAAAATGACTTAACTGGTCACAGGAAGAAGGTAGGAACAGATATAATGTTAAAACATTTGAAGTTATATCTGGGATAAAAGAAACAACAGCAGTCAAAAGTTGGTCCTTTTAAAGTTTCCCTCTAAAATGCTGGCAACATTAAATAAAGATGATCACTTCTAAAATTCCAGTTTTTAATTTGACAAATGGTTCCCATAAATCTGGCCACCAGTGCATAGAGCATTCATGTACCTGGTGCTCTTACAATTTCGTGTGTCATGGAGCTCGTGGCTCTGTACCATCTAAACAGGGTGTCTAACCCCTCCAGTATGGAAAGTGAGTCAACACGGCCTGCAGGAACTCCACTAATTGCCATACTTCCCCACCTCTCACCAACTCCTCTGCTTCCTGTTCCTCTCTTCTTGGACCACATTTCCATGGTAAAAGAATAAGAATAGCTTTTCAAGTCCTGAATATAAATTATTCATTTTGTCAGGATTCATTATTCTAAAACTGAAGGGGTTTTTGCTGACTATGAGGGGGCTAATGTGTACCAGGGAGCCTGGCTGGGGAGATCATATTGCTCTCTTAGAACGCAAGGGAGAGCTTTTGACGAATCATTACACAGTTACAATTCTGTTTATAAGTGGAAAGAAAGTGCTGTTTTGGGGGCTTTTGGAGTTTATTGGGTTTATTAGGGTATATATTTCATCAGATGTAAAGTTGACACTGCCTCAGAAATTCGAAAAGAATTTAGTTCATAAGAGTTCCCAGAGAACTGCAGTGGAGGTGAGGCATACTGATGCCATGTTGTACCAGGTAATATTTTATTTCCTTATTTTAGTCAATAATCTGATTTGTACACTTGTTAAAAGTTGCCATTTTAAAAACATTTAAGAGATAGCTTCTTTTTAATAGAGGGTTACGTCACCATCTTTCTACTTGGGAAGTCGTTTTTAATCAGGACTCACAATCACAGGGTTTCCTATGGCATGAGAAAGGCTCAGCATCCTGCTGCAGTGAGATTTTAGTATCGGAGTAACTCACAGTTGGCCCCTTCCCCTGTTGTCAAGCTCCTGCTGACCGTGGGTCCCGGTCAGGCCTGGCATGAAGGCAGTGGAATCCCACCTCTCCCGTCCCTGGGAAGCGGCGCAGCGGCTGAGCGGAGACAGAGCACACGCACCTGTTCTTCCCGGCAGGCTATGGCTCAGAAGTCTTACCCTTGTTTTCCTCTCTAGTGAACAGAAGCATTTTCATTTGGCATACATACTGAAAATAGAAAATGAATAATTCCAGGGGTCTGGGAGTTGGCCTGTTAAACATGTCAAATGTTGATGAGAATCCATGTTTGTAAAACTAACTCCAAGATTCACTTCCTAGTAAAAAAAAAAAGCCTTTCCCCCTCAGACTGAGCACCTGCTGAGAGCATGCGCAGTAGCGGTGGGGGAGGGGGGCGGGGCCTGCGCAGCCGCAGTGGAAGGCAACAGAAGCGTCCAACAGTCACCAGCCATCTTGGCCTCTGTGCGTTGTTGCCTGAAGCCTTTTCCCTTTCTCTTCCTCCGCCTCTTGAGTGAGTGGCCATGAGCTGGGCTGTGGCAGTTCTGCGGGCCAGCCGGAGAGTGAGCTCTGCGGGAGCAAATTTCCCATGCCTGGGGATGGCTGTGAATCCCCATGGCGCCGCGCGCATCCCTCTGAGGGGCGCCTGGCTCTGCATCCCGGCGGCCAACATGGCGACCGTGAAGGGTGAACTGCTGAAGAGTTTCGCTACGGAGGGCCCGGTTCGCAACAACAAGGTCTCCATTATAGGCACTGGGTCGGTTGGCATGGCCTGTGCTATCAGCATCTTACTAAAAGGCTTGAGTGATGAACTTGCCCTTGTAGATCTTGATGAAAGCAGAATGAAGGGTGAGACGATGGATCTTCAACATGGCAGCCCTTTCATGAAAATGCCAACTATTGCTTGCAGCAAAGATTACAGTGTCACGGCATGCTCCAACCTAGTGATTATCACAGCAGGTGCACGCCAAGAAAAGGGAGAAACGCGCCTCAATTTAGTCCAGAGAAACGTGACCATCTTCAAATCAATGATTTCCAGTATTATCCAGTACAGCCCCCACTGCAAGCTGATTATTGTTTCAAATCCAGTGGATATCTTAACTTATGTAGCCTGGAAGTTGAGTACTTTTCCCAAAAGCCGTGTTATTGGAAGTGGCTGTAATCTGGATACTGCTCGTTTTCGTTTTTTGATTGGGCAAAAGCTTGGTATCCACTCTGAAAGCTGTCATGGATGGGTCCTTGGAGAGCACGGAGACTCAAGTGTTCCTGTGTGGAGTGGAGTGAATATTGCTGGTGTCCCTTTGAAGAATCTGAATGCAGCCATAGGAACTGATAAAGACCCTGAGCAATGGGGAAATGTCCACAAAGATGTGATTGCCAGTGCCTATGAGATTATTAAAATGAAAGGTTATACTAATTGGGCCATTGGCCTATCTGTAGCTGATTTAACAGAAAGTATTTTGAAGAATCTGAGGAGAACACATCCAGTTTCCACCATAATTAAGGGCCTCTATGGAATAAATGAAGAAGTATTCCTTAGTGTTCCTTGTGTCCTGGGAGAGAATGGTATTACACACCTTATAAAAATAAAACTGACCCCTGAAGAGGAAGCCCGTCTAAAGAAGAGCGCAAAAACACTTTGGGATATTCAGAAGGAGCTCAAACTTTAAACTGTCATTCTAAAATCATTGAAGAAGAGATAGTAGATATAGGATTGTATATGTCAAACTACCATTCTGAAATTATTAAAGAAGAGATAGTAGATATAGGATTGTATATGTCAAACTACCATTCTGAAATTATTAAAGAAGAGATAGTAGATATAGATATAGGATTATATATGTTAAACTTTTGAATAAACTTGAATTCCTAAAAGATGGAAATGGGAGAGTGGGTAGAATAACTTCACTGTTTATTTAGCATTCAGATGCTGTGTGATACTTAACCTTTTTATAGTTCCCAAGTAACTGTATGAAAGAAGCTGTTTATGGTGCCTCTGATGTGCCAGTAGTTGCCTTTTATGTATATGTAGTTGCCTTTTGGTCCCCCATCCCCCAAAAAAGCAGGATGTAGGTGTTTCTTATGTTCTAGAAATTTTGGTTCTTTTCATTAGATACATGCTAATTCTTTCACTCTGGCTGGCTTATACCTAAGTTCATTTATATGCTCTAAAAAAAGTTGTAACCTTCTCTACAATGTAAAAATAAAAGTATGTACACACAGAAGTGCTTTTTGTAATGGATCCATCTCAGGGTTGCCTTCATTCCCTTGGGACAGCCTGTCAGCTAGACCAGCAGTCCCCAAACCTTTTTAGTACCAGGGACTGGTTTCATGGAAGACAATTTTTCAACAGATGGAGAGGCAGAGCTCAGAGGGCGATGTGAGCAATGGGGAGCGGCTGTAAATACAAATAAAGCTATGAAGTTTTATTCACCTACTGTGTACATGCCCTACCCCCAAGTTTCATAGAAGACAATTTTTCCACGGTGGGGGGGGCAGGTAACGGGGTAGGGGGGCAGCAGAGCTCTGTGGCCCAGTCTATAAGAGGCCACAGACCAGTATCAGTCCGTCAGCCAGGGGTTGGGGACAAGCTAGCCCATTAAAACAACATTATGAAATGCGGGCTGTAGCTTCATGTAGGTCATGCACATGAGCATGCATACAGGAAACAGGATCATTAGGTTAAGATATGAAAATAGTGATCAGATTGTAGCTGTTATAAAATATTTAATGCAGTAAAGTAGAAAACGTTGAAAAAAAAGGCTTGATAGAGGTTCTATAGTTACTATCATTTATTTGGCATGGAAAGGAAACATCCCTAAAGTTTACAGTTTCTATTATAAAAATAAAGCCTGACTGAATGAAGATCATTTTAGAACTGCCTCTGAGGACCTGACCTGTTGGTACTTAAATCAAGAAGCATGTTATAAATTGTTCTTCCTCGGCTGGGTTTTAGCAGCCGAGTGGGCCCTTGGTTCTAAGGCCCTAGGATCCCCTGTTGCAGAGTTTACTTCACAGTAACAGAAAACTTCTGCTTTTGAATTGTGCCTTATTGTTAATCACTGTCATAAAAATTGGCCATTTTAATGAATACTTCAGGGATTGTATTCCTCAGAAAGCTACACATTTGCTTCTTATACCTAAGTCAATTGACCTCAGTGCAGATTCTGGACTTTATGCATGTGATACAGTGAGGGTTTAGGAGAAAGTAAAGATGCTTGTCTGACCTTTACTTAAATGATAGTACTAGTAACTTAAAAAGTGGGAAGCTGAGATTTAAAAATTCACATGAGCCTTCCTAGTGCAATCAAGTATTTAAACAAATAATACGGTATGTTCAAACACATTTCATCACAGGATCCATGTGGCTATTGATGGGCCTAGTCAAAGGTGAAAGAGGTCAGCGTCTGTTCTCTAAACCACGCCAGTCCTGCTTAGTTGGATTTTATCAAATAGACATAGGACAGTGATCCTCCCCAAAAATGACCCTTTACCATAATGATTAGAGCTCGCATAGTATTTTATTGAAAACATCTAGAAATGTTCTCATTTCCCACAGTGTCATATAATGAGACTAATTGATATGCTGAGCTCCCTGAAAGTGGGAAGGGTGGTGGTTCAGTTGTTCCATGTGGTTGTAAGAGCTTTTAGAGCTCAACTGCATGGAGTTCCTTCTCCCTCTTATTCAGCCCTTGAGTTTTTATTCAACTATGGTTCAGCCACATTTAATGTACTTATTATAGGGCATCAGAGCAATGCCTCAAGTCTATTTTATTTCTCTTCACCACTTCTGTCAGCTAGGATAGGCTGGGGTTATGCTGCAATAAAAAACAATCTCCAAATCTATGGTTTAAAATAAGAAAGGTTTATTCCTCACTTGTGTAAAACCGCTGTGGGTTTAAGCAGCTCTTTGGGAAAGCAATTCTCCATGTGCTGGCTCAGCACCTCAGGTTGCTTTGATCTTGAGGTAGCTCCATAGCAAACACAGAATTCCATGATTGCTATGGAAAAGGAAGAGAGGTCTAGAGAGTTGAACCTCTGCAGTTAAGTGCTCATCCTGGAAGTGACACATTTCTTTTGGTCACATTTCATTAGCCAGACTAGTCACATGGTCACCTAACTTCAAGGAGGTAGGGAAGTATAACCCCCTTATATCCAGAAGTAGATGAGTATTGGCTATTGGTGAACACATGTCTATCACAGCATTCAAAATAAAATAGTCACCACTACAAAAGGTATAATATGTTTTTTAAGTCATTTTTAGTGAAAGCTGGTACATGGGTAGAAGTTATAGAGGTACTTTGTTTTTCCAGGTCTCAGAACCAGATTGTGGGGAAAGAGTGCTGTGCGTCAGTCAGACAATTGTACTTACGAGCCATGTCCCCACAGACAAGTTAACCCCTCTGACCTCTGGTTTCTCGCACGTAAAGTGGTGGTCATAATTCCTGCCATGTAGAATTTTCAAGGTTAAGTAATAGCAAAATGCTTTGTCCAGTGCCAGGCACATAAATGATCCCAAATGGCACATATTATTATTCCTGTTCAAGTAACATTTTTACAGTTTAACTATAATTTTAAATCTCCTGGTATCAGTATTATATGGTCTTATTCTGCTACATTTTATGAAGAAGCTGAATTACCAGATTCTTGAAAATTAACATTGACACTGTAATCATTCATATGTATATCTAAAGGCTTTTTCATAAGTAGATCCTATAAAGCTTTCATCATTCTAACCCCCAGCACTGAGGCCAGCAATAGTCTTGCACTGGCAAGTGAAGAAATAGAAGCTAAATGAGCTGGTCAATGGCAAAAACATTTCAAAACTCAGGGCTTTTAATTCTGATAATTGCCTATTTATTAGAATTGATGCTGTAAGGATTCTCTGAAATGAATTAAATTGGGAACATAACCTGAGCTTTTAAGTAATTTTTCAACATACCGTATATTAGACAAAATGCTTTCGAGTTGTTTTTTTCCCACCAGGACATGCATGGCAAGCGTGCAGCAGTGGCCCTGTGCACATTCACACGGTATGGAGTAAATGCACAGGCTGTGCGGTCAGAAGAGGGATAACATTTGCCCCAGTTGGTCATTGTGGAGGTTCAGTGAGGAATATGCCTGCAGTGAGGACTCTCTATGTGGCATCTGGGGTTGATCTCACTCCTGGCCTCCGGGCTGTATGACCCTTCAAGAAGCTGTTGAAGTGGGAGTGAGAGTAACATTTTTAAAGACATAATCTTGAATCTGTTCTAATATCTAACAAGTCAAATATATCTGATCTTTAGAATGTCCATATTTGTGACAAATTATATGCAATCCATTTTTCCATTTGTCATGACACTCCATGTGAGCACTACTACCTTACACAGTGGTACTTTCTGGTAATATTAACAACCCAGCAAGCACTGTTGGACACTAAAACATTGGGACTTAAGGATGAGGTTCTGGGGACAGACAGTAGGCTCATTGCACTAGCAAGTACCATTCAAGTCTTAGTCTTTATGGAGAGTACCCCCTGGAGGTGTTCAGGGCACAGGCTGTGGCATGACATAGCAGTCCTGCCTGTGAGGGTAACCCTGTTAGCCATAGCAAGGAAAACTTCTCCCAGGTCAGAGGAAAGAAGGAAGAGAGAACTACAGGGAAGAGATACTGGAGTTTGGAAAATGCTTCAGAGAACAACTGAGTTGCTGGATGGGGACTCTAGTTCCCAGCATGCCCTGTCTTCACCAAACTTCTGGGGTACAGGGCAGAGAGACAGTTCTGTGGCAATGGCTGTGATCACTATTAGGGAATTCAGTACATTTACTTTATAACCAAATTTGCTTAAATACATTCAATCCTTAAATCTTTTTTTCAAGTACATCTTTAAGCAAGGAATGTATGTAGAATATCAATACCTCCTCTGAACTAAATATCAGGAATTGATATAGGTGAAGGTTTTCACTTACTGTCTATGAAAGATAAATAGTATAAGCTTAAAAACCTCCTATAGAGGCCCATTGTCTAAAGCAACCTGAAGGCCTGTTTATAACTTAAATGCATACCGTGTGTTTGCATTTGCACAGCTGTAAAATTAGAGAATCAGTTCGTGTACTATAGTCTGAAGCCTATCTACTCCTAGTTGGCTGTTTTTTTGGATGTGATTGCTTCAAGTGTTCAGTTTCTCACTTACAACCCTGGAAACAAGTACATAATATAATATTTGGGAAATGAGAGTAAAGAAAAAACTCAGGCCAAGAGGAGGAAATGGAAACACAGCCGTGTTAAAGAAAGCACCACCCTGACTCTCCTCCCTGGCCTCACCTGCGTTTCCCAACCTCTCCTCAGCGACTGACCATGTTCCACATGTCTTTGAGGGGAGGGAGAACATAAATGATTCTGTTCATGTCTTGGCTATCTGACACTCCATTTGCAAACTATCATCTGGCTTAGTTGTAACAGATGTTTGGGAAAGGTGAAAGGAAAGAACCAGGCGGCACATTGCAAACCCTGGCCAGAGAGGTGTCTGGTTTGTGCAGAGTTCCTCAATGGGAGCACCACTGGTGTTTTGAACAAAGCAGGTCTTTTTGTGGACCATCCCAGACACTTAGAATCTGTGCCCTGAAGCACCTCCCACCCCCAGGCCAGATGCCAGTAGTGGTTTCCCCTGATTGTGACAACCAAAAACACCGCTCCATAGTTCCAGTTGCCTCCCAGGGATGCAGCACTGCCTCTAGTTGGGAACCTCTCTTGTAGGATTAGTCACAGTGCAAACTAGAGGGCCATGTGGAAGGGGGTACAAGGAGAGAAACACCTGTGGGTGTGAGTGTCTTCAAGATTGGCGTCTGGGTCCAGGACACTGGGGTGGTTGGCACAGACCTCCGACAGACAGACAGCGTGTAACAGATAACCGTACGTATCTTCCAGGGGCAGAATATTTAAGCCAAAATGATACATAACTACAAAGTAATGCTTTTGATAATTACATCATAATATTTATAGCCATGTGAGTTTTGTTCTTGGAATGCCATGTACGCATTTTGATAATGCTATAATGATAACAGCTAATACGTGGGAGCACTTGCAAGCGTTGGGTGCGTTCTCTTTCAGTCCTCACAGCTCTGTGAGCAGTAGTTACTATCTCTGTTCCACACGCGTGGGAACTGCGGCTTAGAGAGTGCGCAGCTTTCCCAAGTGGTGGAGCTGGGATTTGGTCTGTCTGATACCACAATCTGTGCTACAATCGCTGGATTAAATGCCTAGGATTTACAAGTCCCAAACAAGATGCACCCCCTAAATTTGGAAACTAGGGCAGGCACAGTGGCTCACGCCTATAATCCTAGGACTCTGGGAAACTGAGACGGGTGGATTGCTTGAGGTCAGGAGTTCGAAACCACCCTGAGCAAGAGCGAGACCCCCGTCTCTACTATAAATAGAAAGAAATTAATTGGCCAACTAATGTATATAGAAAAAATTAGCCAGGCAGGGTGGCGCATGCCTGTAGTCCCAGCTACTCGGGAGGCTGAGGCAGCAGGATTGCTTGAGCCCAGAAGTTTGAGGTTGCTGTGAGCTAGGCTGATGCCACGGCACTCATTCTAGCCTGGGCAACAAAGTGAGACTCTGTCTCAATCAATCAATCAATCAATCAATTTGGAAACTAGGTAAAGATTCAGCCTCAAATTTAAATAAATACACATCAACATAAAAAAAAATAGCTGACTCTCAAAATAACCACTCTAAGAAATGACTTGCATGTTGCTGATGAGTCCAGGGTGCTTCATGAACCTGACCAAGGAGATCTCCATCCTCAGAAAAGTGTGGCCGGCACACGGATGGTGGGACAACGCTGTAATGCGGTGCTGTAAGTGCCACAAAATAGTATCTTCAGAGCAGGACCATATGGACTAAAAATGATGGATCCAGTATTGTTGTTACTAGCACTGTCTAATGTAAAGATCATCCAACTCCCTTAAATCAGTATTCCCCTCCCTTCTGGGGTGCACAACGTAGGTGGAGACAGGAGATCCAGGTGAACCGTGATACTGTGTTGACACCGCATGTTAGGATCTCCCATCCACCTGCTCTGACTCTTGGATCCCAAGTCAACTTCTGCTGGTAAAATCCCTACATAGATTTTTGTTGTTTTTTTCAACATCGTCTGGTACATAAGAACATTCTAGTTTATCTGCCATTCCTTGATTCATTCTTTATCAAACTCCTACTAAGTATCTTCTCTCTACCTTTTCTCTCTGGCTCTAAAATTTTAACTCTGATTGACCTAAGTGTGTTCATAGGCAGAAATCCCATCCTCATCTGCATGTGTGTGTGTGTGTGTGT
>VSMD01132362.1:0-16485 GCA_008750895.1 Mirza zaza | reverse complement strand
GGGAGAAGCATGTGAATGGCCAGAGCAACCTACATGATTCTGGGAAAAATGCCCTCAAGTACAAAGATGGAAATATGAACCACTGGGTGTGGGCCGGAGCATGCTGGAAAGAGCAAGGTGCATGGGCAGGGTGCAGCAGCACCTGCTAGAGATACCCACCAGGTTAGAAGCATCTCCCACCTGAGCATCTCACTTTCTAGGCTCCTAGGAGTTGTCAATTGGCCTAATAGAACCTTGCCAGGCTTCTAATGTAAAACTAGTGTCACACAACCTCCCAGTCTCCAGGCATGGGGCAAGGCAGGTGTTGTGAATGGATGAAGAGTGGTCAGTAGTAAGCAGGGAGAAAAGTGGAGGATTTCTGCTTCATCCACAGGGGACAACCAACTCACAGCAAAAGTCATGGTTGTCAGGTGGGAGTGAGGCTAGTGCTGCCAGAAATAAATGCAAACACACACACACACACACACACACACACACACACACACACACACACACACAAGAAAAGGCAGTTTAACCTGATGACTTAAACTAATTACCACTGTCCCCCAACTGGATGATCCCTGTGGTCCAATACAGGAAGAAGGACCAACTCATTGATTCTTTATCTGTATCCCCTTCTCTGTCCCCAGCATATCCCATCAGCCTCCTTTCCTTTTGCAAAATAAAAAATTCAGTTCCACTGGCAGGGAAGCATGAATTACTGTGACAAAGGTAGAAGGATACTGTCAGTCTAGGAAAGAAATGGTGTTTGGATAATCTGTGAACCTTGAGATTAGCTCGTTCAAGAGAACTTTGCATGCTGACTGTGCAGATCCCTGAAGATAGTATGAGTTGAGTGAGATTTAATAATGCTCTAATTTCTCATACTGGAAGGACAGAAAGGCTCGGTATGCCCTTGGTTACACTTTTCTTTCCCTACTAAGGAAAATTCTTTCTCATTGGCCCAACCTAAAGTATTATAATTAACACTAACCATGACCAGCATTTGGTTGCCACCTATGATTTATCGTGTTTGCCTGGACAAGCATTGGGAAAGAGCCAGGCCTAAAAACTAAATTAATATGAAAAAAAGAATTGATTAACGAGGCAGCTAGGGAATGAATTGGGTTAATATTTTAATAGAGGTGATAACACCGGCCTCCATGAAGAGTTCACTTATTGATCCCTCTGGCTTTGTTTTATCCAAAGTGGTGAATAAACATACCTTCCATTAATCAACTTAACTACCTGGTTTGTCATTCCAAGAGCACACTAACAAATGCATGAAGTCGATCTTTGGGAGCCCTGCTATGACAGACACTATTAGATATAGAAATTAATTTGGCAAATACATCCACAGAGCATTCTCACTGAAAATCTAACAAAATCTTTTTATTAAGGCCCAATATCAACAATAGAGCACACCCCCAGTGCGTTTTCTCAGTGTGTTAGGAGCCATTCTTGCCAACCAAAGTGCAGTATTGGGACCTATTTCATGAAATTGCTTTGTGACTGAAACTTCCTATTAAACTAGTCTTTTGCCTTTAAGCTTGTGAGCTCGAACAAACAAGAAATAGGAGACTCTTTCCTGGTGTTAACAAGACATGCATACACCTCAACTGCGGCTGCTTTATTCATCTCTAATTTTTTTTTTCTGATGGAACAGAAGATTAGAGCTACCCTCAGAGCTCAAGTTTCCAAGGGCGACAGATAGCAAACTGCTTGAGATTTTTTTATACTAAGATTGTTGAATGTCCAAGAAATTTGCAGAAAGTAAATAAGAATAAAAGTTGTGGCAGAATCAGGATGTATTAGAATGAAGGTTTGTTCAAGCTATGAGACTGTTCTGAAAGAAAGTATGGTTAAAGGACCTTGTGGGTATCTTGAGATCAGGAACATCGTCGTCATGGTCACTGAATATTATTTAATGAATAAATGAATGAATGAATGGAAAGGTTCATTCAGGGTAAGAAGCCAATACAGAAGGCATCACTTTCTATGCCATAGGAGGAATGCTGGGCAGACCGATGAGGTATTCTGGCCAAGAATAGACTGATGTCTAAAGTGATCAGGACCAGGAAATTTCATGGACTAGCAATCGGTGGAGGATGATTCTTAAGGAACTGGGGTAAAAGATAGAGCATAAGTTGGGGATAGAAGAGAATGTGACAGGGACCCAGGTAATAGAATTAGAGTCCAAGATGGAGGCTTCTATCACAACTATAGTATAGAGTCAGAGTAGAGTCAGTAGTAAGCTGTCCCTTGTCTGAAAGCTAATTATATTCTCCTTGATGATACTTAATCTGTGGCAGAACTAAACCTACAAGTAAAGAGAGCTGGAGAATGAACTGGTAAGGAAGCTAAAACAGTCATTATACCATCTTCCTCTCAAAGGTTCCTGTAGTCAGTTTTATGAGATCAAGCTACCAGGACACAGAGACACCTTTTCTTTGGCCAAGACTAAGAGCATAAGCTTTGGATTCAGGCAAAATTTTCAGCTTCCTCATCCATTAGCTAATGCTAGTCTAGGAACAGTAAAATAGCCTCTTTGTAGGTAAAACATGTAATATGCTTACTACTGTGCCAGACTTATACTATGTTGTACCAAAAAAAAAAATTGCTGGCATTGTTGTTATTGTTATTATTTCAGGGATTATAGAGGGCTTACTACATGCCAGACACATCATCTCATTAGGCCCACCCAAGATGCCTTGAGGTAGGTACTATTGTTACCAAATGTCTATGAATGAGAAAACCGAGACCTCAAGAGATTATGTAACTTATCCGAAGTTACAACGTGAAAGCATGGAGGAAATGGTATTTCAAACCAGTTTGTCAGCCAGCAGAAACCTTGCTCTTACAATATACTGATCCTTGAAAATATAAAACCATAATTGAGTCTTGAGTCTGTTTCAGAATCTCACATGGCCCCTCCCAGATGACTCCTCAGAGAATGGTATACATCACCAGGAGGGGTTAATAAGCTCCCCCCCCCCACACACACACACACACACTAACCTTCAGCGCTTACTAAAGGGCAATAACTAGCTCTGCTGCTCTAATCTGTTCCAAGTGGCAGGTGAACTTCTGGCTCTCTCTTAAGAGAACTCAAGACATACATTCCCATGGAAGATTCATGAGAAAAGCATTCAGCTATGCCTAAGGGTTCTTCTCTAACTACACTGGGCTTGAATCCAGTTTTCCTGGTCGCTGGGTCATCAAGGACTTGTTTAGTGTTTTGTTCCCTAGCCCTAGCTAAAGGTCCTGAGTGTGACTAACGTTGGACACAGAAGCATCAAAACAGAGTTTTGATGCTTGTCATGAACACCTGAGCCTGGGCTTACAGAAGGCCTGGCTGGACCAGGCTCAGAAGCTGCCCATCCAAAGGCACAGGACTATAGGTGAGAAAAGAAGGTTCAAGATCTATGGTTCCCCTAATTCTGTCCCTACAGCACTAGAAAACTCTAGGAGATAAGTTCTGAGAGTTTGAGGACTAAACTGGAGTAACATCAAAAGTGCTAAGGGTCTCAGTTAAGTCCAAAATACTAAGTTCTTTCAGGAGACTAGCTAGGCTGGGCTTCAATAACTCAAGAGCTCGAAGAAGACAAGTATTCACTTCTGGGATTCAGTAAAGATGGGACAGGATTTAAGTACCATGGGAGACCACATGATCTCACTCAGATGCAGAATCTAAAAAAGTGAACTCATAGAAGCAGAGAGTACAATGGTTATCAGGGGCTAGGGTAGGGGAGGATTGGGATATGCTAGTCAAAGAGCACAAAATTTCAGCTAGACAGGAGGAATAGTTTCAAGAGATCTATTGTACACCATGGTGACTATAGTTAATGACTCTGTATTGTATTCTTGAAAACTGCTAAGAGAGCAAATTTCAAGTATTCTCACAATAAAAAATAAGTATGCGAGGTAAGGCATATGTTAATTAGCTTGGTTTAGCCATTCCATACATATTTAAAAACATCATATTGTACATAATAAATATGTACAATTTTTATTTGTCAATGAATTAAATAAATTAGAGAAGACACATCAATACACATACACCATGGGACTTGGTTAGGCTAAGATTGGAGGCATGTTAAAGAGCAACCTTATTCCCCTGTTGTTACTGAAAGGCTCAGCAGTGCACTCATAGCTACTGTAATCCCAGCCCAAGCAATGGCCATGGTCCACTGCCCAATGCCATCCCTGCAGGAGGAGGCTTCATCATCCTGGCTTGTTTTAGCCAACAGCCCCAACCTCTGCTGCACACAGACGAGATAAAGCTTGCGGGCCTTCCTGAAGTTCACCACTGAGCTCTCTAGACACTAACCTTTCCCTAATGAATTGATACGACTGGGGTCCACAGTAATGGATTTGGCCTGTGGAATGGTGCAGCCTTAGAGACTTCGAAAAGACCAGAGACTCAAAAGTGAGGAATTGCTGAGGTTCCCAGCAGCACTACTGGACACCTTCAGCCAGGCTAAGGATGGCGACAAAGGAGGAAATCCCTGGCCCCTGGGCTTCCATCAAAGCAATGCTCTCTAGTGTCCAGTAATGTTGGGAGGCCGGGAAAACATGCAGCAAGGGAGACACCCAGAGCAGGTAAACAGAAAATGGTTTTAACAGAGCAAAGTTTAGAACAAGATTGGGGTTCCAAAAAGAGGATACAGAAACAACATGCATTTCCTCCTCCTTCACCAAACAGCTTCCTCCCTTTACAGGAAAGCTGGTGTAGACAAAAAGCATTGGAAGTACCATGGCCAAGGCCCAGGCCACAGTGTAGTCTAATTTGGACCTTGGTAGATAGCAGGATAAACCAGACAAGAAGGAGAGTTTCTAGTAACAAAAACTGAACAGACCAGCAGAGACATGGGAAAAGACACCCACAGCCCAGGAATCTGGGAATATAGTTTGAAGCAGCCACACTAAGCCTTAAATATATCCTTGAAGCCTTGTGTTTGATCTTAAAAATTCAATAGAATTTCGTGTTTTATTCCATAGCATTAGCTTTTATATGAAAAATAATTGACATGAGAAATTTAAAATCTGTATGTTCAGTAAAAATGACCTTCGGGGAAGATGGTTCACGTATATATCACACAATTCCCCCCCACCCTTGGCACACTGTTGCATAGACCTAGTGCATTCAGACCTCTGGCTGAGAATCAGGAACACAGTCTGGCATGCAGCTTCCAAAAAACTTCATGGGGGAAATGAATGGTTGTGTCAATAAGGCAGAGCAAGGCATTTGGTAGCTGCCATGAGGACAAAGTTTAAAGAGAAGAATTTCAGTCCTTGGAAGTTCTAGCAAGAGGAAGGCAGGTCTCCAAGACTTTGGATGATGGCAGTGCCACATTAGGGTTCAGAGAAGGCACAACCACTAGAACCAGAGAGCCACACTGGAAGACTGTTACACTAATAGCCTGCAATGCACCACACCTCTTAGGACATCCTTGGTTAGCCTCTCTCCTTGAGTCTGAGCTGCCCCTGTGACCCGGCAGAACTGAGGCTATGCTAGTTCCAAGACTAAGCCTTTCAAAGGCCTGGCAGCGTCTGCTTTGTGCTCTGGGGGAAGGTAGCCATAATGTAAGGAACCTGACTACCCTGGACCACCTTGCTGTGAAGAAGCCCAAACTGGCTGTCACATGGGGAGGCCATATGTAGAGGAACCTGGGAATCCTGCCAAACAAGGTGCCCTTGGCTGCCTGCCCCAGCTGAATGCAGGTTTGCCATCCCTGTGAGAGAGCCATCTTGGAAGTTAACACAATGTGGGACAGAATCGCCCGGTCCTTGCTGAGTCATAGTCAAATTAAAGAAGCATAAGCATACAAATGATTGTTGTTGAAACCACTGAGTTTTGGAAAGAATAGATAACTGAAGCACACAGTGAAGCTTAGCCTCGCCGAGCTATTCAAAATATATGGTCCAATCCTAGCACTCTGGGAGGCCAACGCGGGCAGATTGCTCAAGGTCAGGAGTTCGAAACCAGCCTGAGCAAGAGCGAGACCCCCATCTCTACTATAAATAGAAAGAAATTAATTGGCCAGCTAATATATAGAGAAAAAATTAGCCAGGCATGGTGGCACATGCCTGTAGTCCCAGCTACTTGGGAGGCTGAGGTAGCAGGATTGCTTGAGCCCAGGAGTTTGAGGTTGCTGTGAACTAGGCTGATGCCACGGCACTCACTCTAGCCTGGGCAACAAAGCGAGACTCTGTCTCAAAAAAAAAAAAAATATATGGTCCAAGTGGGACCTTGAGATGTCCCAATGCTCCCAATGCTACTAGCCTAAGGCTCCTAAAATTCTCCCCGAGGGGATCAGGGACAGGGAACTAAAAAGAGGTCAGTGCTATCACTCATTTCCAAATTATAACAAAACTATTCCAAATTTTCACAAATTTCCAAAAATCTCACCCTGGAAAAAAACAGAAATTCACCAAATGCACTTACATTAACTGGCATGCCGTGCAAATCCATAGGCTTGTCTATTTCTATGGTGTTCACAGCTTGCTGGTTCCCACCACACCCTCCACATGCCTGTCTGCACTGGAGTGATCTCAAGCTGTCTCCCTGTCTTGCCCAGGCAGTGCCCAGTATAGTGATACACACATGCAAGAACTTAATACCCCACAGAGGACAATGACAACAGAGACTATGATTTCTGGATTGCTTGGGGTCAGTCAACACCAGCTGTGAGGGAACACTGGAAAAGGCAGTATTACTCAGAAAATTCCAACTAGGCGCACAGCTGGTAATACTACATGGACAAGACATGATGATTTTTCTCTTCATCTTGCTATGCAATGCCAGCAAGCCGTTGCAAAAGTGGTAACAGTAATCAAGGTCCTACTATAAAAAGCAAGGATTTTCAAAATTTCTCTGTCTGGCTGCATTGGGGCACAACCCAAGCCCCTCCTCACCCTTGCTATACAAAACACTTAGGAAAAAGCATTTAAGTATTGTCCAGGAGGTGGCATCCACCCAGCTGAACCTGCTGTAACTGCGGAAACCAACAGTGGCCTCAGCTGCGGGATGCCACTTCTATTTCCATGGAAATAGACAGGCTTTGGGCAAATTCGAAGAACATGCTTAAAATAATTTTGCAGCTTCTTTTAAACCGAGACATACCATCAGCTGATATACAGCTTAGAGCCCCCGTCGACATGTGTCTGGAGAAGGGGCGGATTAATAATAGCTTACATTTCTATAGTGCTTTTCATCCCAACAGATCCCAAACAAGGGAAACAAGCTGAATCTTTTCTTCTCGTTTAAAGGAAAAAAAACTTTCGTGAATTTTAAAGCCATCCTAAACACTAGAACTAATTACAAAGAAATTCACTTTTTTTAAGTGTCAGGACATAATTATTATTTTTTGAAAACTTAAATAGCATCCACATTGCTCCTGAGAGCTCACAAAGAAATGCCACCATCACTGTCTCAGAAGGCTATCATCTCTCTCCAACAAAGGCAAGGTGGCAGTGCCAGGAGGTTTAGAGACGTTATGGATGAAGAGATAAAAATAATAATAATAATTAACAGTTGCACAGGAAGCTCCATCTGGAGCGTCTGATATCACAGTGGGAGATGGATGCAGATGGGAAAGGTGGGTGGCACAGGGTAGAGCTTGTCCCGGTCTCATGGGTTTGGGACCCCAGACACTCAGATTAGTGTGGGCTTTGCTTCTTTCTACTCCCTGCTATCACATGGAACTAGCCAGCAGGTTTTCTACTAGTGTCCAGGAGATCTGGGCTGGCTCTAGATCACGATATTATTCCACTTGGCATTGTGACAAGGTCAATAATACATTTACCAGTGTTTGATAATCCTAGAGCAGATTAATATAGTTTTTCTTTCTCTAAAGTACAGATTCTTTCTCATCTTTAACCCAAGTAATTTGCATATACTTCCACATCGTGATTCCAGGCACAAGGCTGCTGCTTCTGAGCTTTTTACCCTGATTGGCAGCTAATTAGAACCTTGAAATGTTGGCAGGTGTAGAGATGAAAAGACATCATGAACCCAGCTACAGCACAGACAATGGCTTTTGAATCGTCTAAGTCACGCAGTTCCCAACTATCTCATGCTTTTAGGATGAGTAGTTTCTTGATCCTGGAGGACTGCTGAGCAAGGAGGACCTCTGCTGTTAAAAAAGAACCAGCATGTTTAGAGGGACAGTGAAAGTGCACTTTAAAAAGGGCAAAACAGAAAGGAATAACCAACCAGAAGGATACTCCTAAAGGAGAAAGGATTTCTTTTTTTATCAATTCATTTTCTTTCCATAGATATGCCAAACTGGCCTGAGATGGAGAGATACATCCCCACCCTCCCATCTGCCCTTGCTAGTGAACATGATCTTATGATGATGAATAAGGCAGACTTTGAGAAGATAAAATTATCTCGTCATTCTTTCCCTTAGTGTCATAGTCTGAGATTCTAGTGTACACCACTCACTTGACAGTCATCATGGGATTACATTCTCAGCACGGGATCCATGTATAAAGGAGAGAACTTTCCTCCCACTGTGTCACCGGGAAGAAAAGGTCGTCACCGTGACTGCCTTCGCACACCCTCCTCCCACAGAGAGCTGTGGGAACTATAAAGATATCTCCTCTCAACTTGATTTTTCCAAAAAAGGTATTGATGCCACAAATCTTCACTATATGCATAGGCTTATGTTAGGTGTGGTGGGGAGTACAAAAGGGTAAGAGAGAGGTTTGCCTTTGAGAAGCTGCAAAATTAAGACACATATGCATTAGAACAAATAATATGACAAAAGAGATGCCTTAAAATACATCACTCAGAGCTAAAAGCATATTAGTGAAGAGAAAATAGTGCTATTCATTTAATAAAATGAAAGAACTCTGAAAACTGAAGAGGTCAGGGGGGTCTTCAAAGAATAGGTCCTTGAAGATAGATAAGATAGCCAGAAAAAAAGGGGACATTCCAAATTGAAAGTTGGAGCAGGATCTACTTGGGTAAAGACACTAGGGTAGGAATATAAAACTTGTTTTAAGGACTAGGCATAATTCAAACTAGCTGAAGAGATGGGGCCCTTTGGGGCAAATTTTGACTCTCCTTCAATGTCTAATTCAATGATACCAAAATATTTTTGATTGTACATATCATCAGTAAAGATTTTTGAGAATACACCCCCTAGTACATGTGTATGTATGTACACACATGTATATATGCATATGCATGATTCACATATAGAAACTGATATATTATGTACTTTATATAACATGTTTTAAAGGGGTGAAATAAATAATATTTTAAATATCTTTATTTTATATATTTATGATACAAAAATCCTTTGTGTCATTTCTGGAAGAAAAATCAATAGTTTTATTGAAAGCAATATATAATTTAATACACTTTCTGTTTGTTTGTTTGTATGCTTAGAGACAGAGTCTCACTCTATCACCCAGGCATACAGTGGCATGATCACTGCTTACTGTAACCTCCAGGGCATAAGCAACTCTCCCACCTCAACCTCCTGAGTAGCCAGGATTACAGGCACATGCAACCATGCCCGGATAATTTTCCTTATTTTTTGTAGAGATGGGTTCTGGCTATGTTGCCGAGGTTGGTCTCAAACTCCTGGCCTCAAGCGATCTTCCCACCTTGGCATCCCAAAGTGCTGGGATTATAGACATGAGCCACCGCACCTGGCCCACTCTTTGTCAATCTTTATATCACACTTAGTAACCAAGTGACTGAAAAGTCTGGCTCATTTATTTTATTTCAGTAGTTGATTTTAGTGGTTGACATAGGTGGCAAAATCTGTGAGTGGGATCTCTGTTCACTGTTAAATAAGGAAGGCATTCCAAAAGAATTTATCATTAAGTTCAACCACATTCTATATTTTATTGTCAAATGCCTTTAAATATCTTTAAAATATGTGTAGCTGTTTGACTTCATTTCCTGAAGATAAGAGACAAAGTTACCATGAAGCTAATGAAGCTCAAGTGCAGGGCCATCTCCTATGGAATGTACCCATGCAGCCCCGTGTTTCCGTAAAGGTTGCAAAGGGGAGATAAAGGTAAGATATTCTGATTACAATTCTTTCCACTGTAATTTCCTTCAGTTACACTTCCTTTCATGCTAGACAGCATATAAATGACTGAAAGCATTTTGGGGATCCAAATAAGGGGAAGTACAGTTGGGAGTCCATTTGGGTTGCGTTTAATGGAATATATTTACATGGTTTCTAGGCCCTTCCAAGTCTAGTTAGGTTATCAGTAGCCATCCCAACAGAAGATGCCTTCCAGGAACAATCCTGCCCACTGTCTGACTCATCTATGGTTGTGACACGCAGGTACAGAATCAGAGGTCATATCACATATGAAAGTGCTCTGTTGCGTACAGAACCAGAAGATGTGGAAGTGGAAGAGAAACAAGGTTTGAAATTATGGAACCAGAAGCCACTTTGTGGAAAATTCTTCCAGTCATCAGAAATGTAAAATTATAAGCAAAGGATTTGGTTCTCATTGGAAATTCTCTCCTGTTATTATATTCAATTTTAAATAAATCATAAACATTTTTAGGTTTTTTATTGTAATCCTATAAAACAGAGCTTATCATAATTCCTGTCTTTATAATTTATCACAAACCTACAGTAATACTACAATCAATGAGTATGTCTATGTGTGAAGTCACATGTTTTATGTATTCCAGCTTATAAGAGTTTATATAGCACGTCTCATGTATCTTGTCCTGATGAAATCTGGCAGTTCTAGATAAAATGGCACACGAATTGCCACCAACATAGTGAAACAAACAAAGAACAAGTGTTCTTATGACAGACTTCCTACACATATTTATAAATAAGTCAAATATGTAACATAAGAATAATTTGATTATACAATTATGTAGCTCATTACAAAGTAATAGCAATGGGTTTCTGTTTGTTTGTTTGTTTGTTTTGAGACAGGTCTCGCTCTGTTACCCAGGCTGGAGTACAATGGCATGATCATAGGTCAGTGCAGTCTCAAACTCCTGGGTTCAAGGGGTCCTCCTGCCTCAGCTTCCTCAGTAGCCGGGACTACAGGCATGTGCCACCACATGTAGCTAAATTTTCTTATTTTCTGAAGAAATGGGGGTCTCACCCAGCCTGGTCTCAAACTCCTGGCCTCAAGCGATCTTCACATCTCAGCCTCCCAAAGTGCTGGGAGCCACTGCTCCTGGCCAGCAATTTTTAAACACATTTGAATTTGCTCAGATTAATTAGTATTGTTAGTTAAAAGAACATTTAAATTTAGTCTTGCCTGATAAAATGTGAATGTCATGAAAATCTTACAGGTCATATATAAAGAAATATGATAGAAGTTTCCCCAAATTTGACAACAATTCTAAAAATCTGTATAACATTATTAATAGCAAATTATTTTCAATACTAAAAAACAAATTTTGACCAGTGATGCCAAAGTATGAGTTATCTTTCTATCTTTAGAAAATATCGTAAACAATTATCATACGAAGAAGTGATCAAAGAAAATACAGCTAAAATATACAGGAAAAAAGTATGACAGAAGCATGTTAGCAGTTGATTTATAAATACTGTTATTTTTCTAGATTTTATGTTTGTGGCATTTCCTGCTTTTTAAAATGTGTAATCTGTTGTGATTTCTTTTCTCATTCTATGTAAATGTTCATCTGACTTTTAATTTGCAGTTTTGTATTTTCTTTCTTTTAAAGAGTCCTTCAAAATCAGCTCAGATTCAAGTTTCTCAAGACCTGAATCTGTACTTTTCAGGTGCTTAGTTTACAAATATCTTGCTAATTTTATTTCGTGATACTATTGCTAACTGCAATTTCAAGCACAGTACATACCTAAAGTGAAATTTATTATTAAATGGGATGTGAATGAATATTTCAAATTTTCATTTCAATAATTTTGAATCATATTGACCAACTTCTTGTCAGCCCTGATGAGTTGCATGATATTTACCATCTCACATAGCTTAGAAAGTGTTTGCACTATGAATAAAAGTATAGCTTAGCCTTTTTGCTGCTTTTCTCTTATACTATTAATATATACAGCAATTAGTAATCTCTTCAATCTGTGATTTCTTTCCTGAAACCTTTTTAAGCCACTTGTCCATACAAGGAACCATATAACCACTAAACCCATAACCAGATGCATGTAAATAGAAAACTATCACAACATATCAAAAGATAAGCTAAAAACAAGGGTACTACTTTCCCCCTCAGTACTTTGTCGTTTTGTTTTGTTTTCTTGCTATGTTGCCAAGCTGGATATGCAGTGGTGCGATCATAGTTCACTATAGTCTTGAACTCCAGGGCTCATGTGATCCTCTCGCCTTAGTCTCCTGAGTATCTGAGACTACAGGTGTGCACCACCACACCCAGGTAATTATTTATTTATTTATTTTGTAGAGACAGAGTCTTACTTTGTTGCCCAGGCTGGTCTCAAGCAATCCTCCTACTTTGGCCTCTGAAACTCCTCAGTACTTTGAAACTCCAACCATTAATTCTTCTTCTTCTTTTTTTTTTGAGGTACAGCTGCTGGAATGGGAGTCAACCATTACTTCAAGATATCTCAAGTACCATAAGTGATACGTGACTATTATCTGACATACAGTCTGAAAGATCAATCTGTATATCAAACATTAGCAAAGTTTAATTTATTTTCCTTTTTAGTTAAGTACATACATATACAGCATAGAAATAGGAATATAAAATGTGGCTACATTCTTCCCTATTCCAATGGATTAGCCTTTGCATATCCTGGGTCCACCCTCACTTTAGATATTACTGGCCTAGTTAAAGTGTGTGAATTTATCTTAGGAAAAAAAAGAAACCATTGAGTATTTTTGAGCAGGGGAAATACATTAAAGCAATATTTTTGGTAAGTGATTTTAGCAATGTTATTCAAGATGGATTAAACACTAGAGATTGGAGGTAAAAAAAAAAATGAATTGGGAGGCCAGTGCAATCATCCAAAAATAAGGTGATATAAATGAAAAATAGTAATGTGGAAATGAGAATAAGAAAGAAGGAACAAAAGCAACCAAGCTGATGGAGAATGTACAGAATCTATAACACACTCGTTTACCATTTAGGTTTTGAAAATGTGTGCCCAGGACATTTGATTATCTGGTATGTGTCCTTTGGTACATCATATACCAAACTATCAGATTGTTTGTGTGTCCCCTGAGAATGCAGGGTGCTAAAGTGTCACAACCACCCAAATAAACATACTAGGGAAATTAAAGCAGAGCACATAAACATATGGGATTCCGCTGCCTAATTAAAATCCCAGTGATCCGAGAATGGCCAAACTGTAAGAGTTCAGTGACTGCCAGAAGGAAGCAGCAAATCAGATATTCAAGGTGGAACATCTCAAATATGTCCCAATTCATGCTTTTGATCAAAAGTTAGCAAATTTTAAACACTAATTAAAACCAGCTCAGTCAGAAATACTCAAAAGTTATACAAAATTTTAGATACATAGGACAATTTGATGCAAAATATCCTCAAACAGTGAACTAAATCACTCTCCTTGTTGATAGACCAGAGCAATGAATAAGACAGGACAAAATAAGGGAAAATGCTATCTCGTGATATTTCAGAATGTCTGTATTATTAAATCACTTTTTAAAAATTTGTTTATTTTACTTTTATTAATTTTTTTAATTAATATGTACTCAGGTCTAACTATTACCATGTTTCCCCCAAAATAACACAGGGTCTTATATTTATTTTTCCTCAAGAGGACACCCTAGGGCTTATTTTCAGGGGATGTGGTTTTTTTTAAGTACGGTACAACAATCTACATTTATTCAAATATAGTTAAGTCGTCTTCTTCTGGAACATCATCATAACTTTCCAAACCCCGAATTCCATCCTGAATTTCTTGCGATTCTATTTCCTTAGAACTATTGGCCTTAATCTTTCATGTCGAGGAATAGAGCAATCGTGGGGCAGATGAGAAGGGCTGCTCGTGTTCTTTCCCACTCTGTGATGAAATGAATGGGTTGTGCAGATACACTGCATAGCCACGCCCATCACTAGGTCTTATTTTTGGGGTAGGGCTTGTATTGCGCAAATGCTTAGAAATCCTGCTAGGGCTTATTTTATGGGCAGGTCTTATTTTTGGGGAAACACGGTAAATGAAAGGCTTCTAATAAAAGCTTGACCTGCCCTACCACAACTCAGCCTCCCATCCTTCTCCCTATAATCATATTTAAATAATTTAGTGATTACATAGGTTTGAATTCATTTTCTCTCAAATTTGGGGGTTATTCTTCTATTGTCTTCTAACGATCAGTGTTGCTTTGAGAAATTTAATGACACGCTGAGTCTTTTCTCTTTGAAAGTCACCTAAATTTTCACTTTGGGAACTTTTTCTTTTTTCCTAGCATATTTCCATGTAGTGGCTAAGTGCCTTGATACAGGCCTTTCTCATTCATTTTATAAAGCATTTTATGTGTCCTTTTGACCTAGAAACTTGCCATACTTAGCTCTTATACTACAGACTTTATAAATTCCTCCTCTCTATTGCCTTTGCTATCTTTTCTTAGAACACCTATTAGTTGACAACTCCTTTAAGTCTCTTCTCTTCTCTTCTATTTTTGATATCTTAAAACTTTTTGTTTTACCATCTAAAAGATTTTCTTCTGTCATTTTTTTTTCAGGCACTTTTCAAGAGATCTTTCTTGTGCTCTTTTATCTTTTCATTTTATCCTATTCTTGTTTTATGGGAGTAATATTTTTCTTATCTAAACTAAGAAGATTGGTTTTGGTTTTTGAGGTTCTCTGTACTATCCTTGTTTCCTCTCGATTTATGTTATCAATTTGTTCTCTCTTCTTTAGCAAAGCAAACTTTCTAACTTCTTTACTGTTCCTCAGCCACCTGTTAATGTTGACATGAGGCATAGAAATATAAAAAGTGATTGGAAATCCTATGTACATTAACAATCGTTTTTGGTTTTGTTTGTTTGAGACAGGGTCTTGCTCTGTCACAGGGCTGGAGTACAGTGGCATGATCATAGCTCATTGTAACATCAAAACCCTGGTCTCAAGAGATCCTCCCTAGTAGGTGGGACTTCAGGCACACACCACCACACCTAGGTAATTTTTTAAAAGTTTGTTGTAGAGATAGGATCTTGCTATGTTGCCCAGGCTAGTCTTGAACTCATGGCCCCAAGCAATCCTCCTACCTTGGGCTCCCTAGGCGCTGGGATTCCAGGTGTGAACCAACACACCCAGCTCATTAGCAATGTTTTAACCAACGGATGTCACTTTGTAGAGGTAGGCAAGGAGATGTCCAGAGGGATCATCTGGGGGAATCTCCAAGGCCAGCATGTGCAGGGCTGGGACAGCTCAATTTCTTCAGAGTAGAAACTTCCTATCTGCTACCTGAGGGCAGGCACTTGCTGCCATTGAAATGCAATCTGTCTCTTTTAGGCCCTACGTCTCACCCCCACTGTTTTTTTACCTGGCATCTCTGAACCTGAAGCCTTTATGAAGTTCTGTAGGGGAAAGTCAAATTTCTGTAATTCTATGTCCTCTTCTCAAACACCAAATGATAGACTCCAAATTCAACCACATAGCTATATCAGTTAATCATTATTTCATCTACTTTCATGACTAAAATTGCCAGATCAAATTTTTTTCAAACTTTTTTAAAACATCAAAAAATCACAAGACATTAAGCAATTACCAGGCTAAAACTGAAAGAAAAGCAGAGACCAGTGGGATAAACAGCATAGAAGCATTATTGCCCTGGTGGCATTGGGCAGCCCCACAGAATAAAACTAAAGCCCAAGACTCATATACTGCAGAGGTTCTAATAAGAAAAGCTCCCCTCAGTAAGCTGGGGTTCCAAAGGACTACAGCTTCAAACAACAGTGAAGCATTATCACATGGATGGAACAAGAAACCTTGAGCCATGAAGGTGGTTAAGGTAATCCCAGACTGGTATGTGCTACTGTTTGACAGAGCAATGCAAAACTTCTCTGAAGATGGCACCTTAATCTTATACCTCAATTTATATTACTACAAATAAATTTGTAATATATAAATAATTCACAATAAAAGGAAACAAAAAAAGATCTCCATGAGAGAGAAATAGTAAAAACAATAAGCATAAGAACTGAGTTCAAAAACTTCCAATATTGGCCAGGCGCGGTGGCTCACGCCTGTAATCCTAGCTCTCTGGGAGGCCGAGGCAGGCGGATTGCTTGAGGTCAGGAGTTCGAAACCACCCTGAGCAAGAGCGAGACCCCGTCTCTACTATAAATAGAAAGAAATTAATTGGCCAACTAATATATATAGAAAAAAAAATTAGCCGGGCATGGTGGCGCATGCCTGTAGTCCCAGCTACTTGGGAGGCTGAGGCAGAAGGATCACTTGAGCCCAGGAGTTTGAGGTTGCTGTGAGCTAGGCTGATGCCACAGCACTCACTCTAGCCTGGGCAACTAAGCGAGACTCTGTCTCAAAAAAAAAAAAAAAAACTTCCCATATTATCAGACACAGACATA